>CAUYQG010004460.1:0-85274 GCA_963574415.1 Tarsius wallacei
GCGCACCTGTAGTTCCAGCTCCTTGGAAGGCTGAGGCGGAAGGATCGCCGGAGCCCAGCAGGTCGAGGCTGCGGTGGCCGGGAGCGGCCACTGCACTCCAGTCTGGGCGACAGAGTGAGACTCCAACTCAAAAAAAAAAAAAATTTTGTTTCCCCAGTGTTCAATGTGTGTTTGAACTGACTGAATGACTGGGGAAAGGATTGAATGAAGAAGTAAAAACAACATGCACTTTGGAGGTGGACCTTAATTTAACTCTGACAACTCTTGACCAAGGAATTGAGTCTCAGTGTCCTTCCTAGAACATGAGAAAATAATTCCCATCTCCCAGGGTTTTTTTTGTGAGGACTAAAAGAGTGAACATAAATCATCTACCTCAGTGGCTGTACATGGTAGATGCTCAGTAAATACTATGTCCTGTACCCTGGAAGCTATTTGACAAGCTCAGTCCTTGTCAAAGGCATTTGGAAGCCCAAGCCCTAAACACCTGGATTTGAGGCTTTGCTGAGATTGTGACCCACTATGTGGGGAGAGCAGAAGCTCAAGGGGCAAGGGAGATAGGAGACTGGGTTGGGGAGCTGGTTTGAGCCCAATTGAATCCCCCCTGAAGTCTTCCAGGGCAGTTTCAATTCACATGTGCCCATAGGAGGTATTGGTGTATTATCAGAGAGGGAGATTTATTTGTGCGTTATTGTCACTCTCGATGAGAGAATTAAGACAGAAAAAAAGGGTGTCTGGAGTCTGGCCTGTGGGGAGTTACAAGAGCTGGATTTAGAGTGTGGTTGTTGGTTCTTCAGCCTACATTGCTGCCCACTTCAGTCTTGAGTCCACTTCCTGTTCTCAGACAGCTGTTTCTCCTTGGTTCCAGCCCTCTCTCCACCTCAGAGTTTGCATCTGCATATCTTTAATGTGGTTAAGCCGTTGGCTTTTTCCATGATTGTGAAGTCTCCACCCAGGATAACTCCCATGCTGTTTGCATCTGCTGATGATTGGTTTGTACAGGCAGTGGGCTTGAATTCTCTAGAAGGCCTGGGGTACAAGGCATCTTTGAGATTACTTGCCTCTCTGTGAGATGGTGAGCTGGTTGGATGGGGTCGCACTTATCTTGCTTGTGCTGAAGGCTTTCCTGACCATCACAGTTATCTGGCTTAGGGAAGGAAGTCATCTCAGTTCTTTTGACTTTCCAGAGTGATGAGGACCCAGAAGGACCTCCCTGAGGACCTTATGATGGGCGAACCAGTCCAGAGCCCATGTCCTATGATGTGGCAGTCTGGTCCTTCTTCTCTCCCTTGTGCCCTAGTGATGATCAACATGTGGTTATGGGGACATAGAAAGAGTGTAAACCTGTTCACTTTAGATGGCTCACAAGTGACCTTCTCTCCTTAACTGTTTCCTCATTTGCAAAATGGGTCCAGTTGTATTGCCTGCATTTCCTCCCACATGGTCATTGTGAAGATACAGTGAATAATGTTGAGACATGACACTGACACACATGGATCCTGAGTACCCAAGAGGATACTCAGGATGTTTTGTCTTGTTATTGATGCTCTGAATTTGGACAGTATTGGGTTGTCCAGTCTGCTTGACAATGTCCTGAAAGCAGGGGCTCCTTGACAGTCTTCTGAGGTTTTGGGAGTCAAGAGCAGATGCTGTGGGTTGCAGTGCCAAATCACTGGATCTGGAAAACATAACCAAAGTGCTTTATCTTCTTGGGTTTGGGTTTGGCTAAAAATGAAATGGAGACCAAAAAAAAAAAAAAAAAAATAGCAACTCTGTCTCAGTGTGAAGATCAAGTTATAAAGATTTTTGTAAAGAATATTGCTGATGCAAACGACATCGGCCTCATCACCTGAGACAAGCAACCCCTTCCTTTGAACCTGGCATTTAACCATTGATGTTTTGTGCTTTAGAGCCCTACAAAGTCCACTCACAATGGCCCTTGGGGTCATGTGGCACTTTTCTGAGATATTGATGCATTAATTTCCTCTAGGAATATCTATCAAGGCTCTTCTCTCCCCAGGCAAAGATGCAAAGGTGAATTAGGTTTAGGTCTTTGGTTTAGGTGGGATAGTTTTGAGGTGGGAGAAGGAGACAGAGTATAGACAGTCACTGTACAATATGTTGACGCCTTGGGGCTTCCTGGGAGCATTTAGCAAAGGCAGGTGACATGTCTTTGGGGAAGGGGGGGATTTCAGCAAGTCAGGCTTCCTGGAGGAATGACAGCCTGAGACCTGGGGGTAGGTGGGAGTCAGCAGCTGAAAGAGGCTTGCTGGGGAGGATTAGTGAGGACTGTCTCAAGTAGAGGGAATCATGTGCTGTATGGCCAGAGGTCTGGCAGTGAAAGAGAAAGTACAGTGTGTTTGTGGGACCACAGGCCTGTAGGATCCACTAAACCTGGAGTCAGACTGACAGCATGACACCATGCTGCCCTGTGGCCCTGAAGCCAGTAGTACAAAATGGCTAGAATTGTTGCTTCCAGGTACCTTGTGTCCCAAGTTGGCCCTGTGACCTGATACCTCTGTTGCTGAGGCAGCAGAGCTGTTCATGTTAGAGCAGAAGGGGGTTTTGAGGCTGCAGAAGGACATGACCACCTCCTTACGTAACTCAATTGCTGCCAGCTGCAAGTATCTGATGCCTCTATGGCTCCGTCTAGAGGGACTTCTTGGCGCTTCCTCCACAAGCGCCCCAGCCTCTCTTCCATACAAGTATCTTAAGGGTCACAACAATCAAAGAAGTCCTCCTAGAGCTGCCATGTCCTACTCCATCCTATATTTGTTTCCCATGCATCTTGCTAGGAGAGTGTTTAAACATTTTAATCTTATCTCCTTAAATGTGCCTCTGATGTTCTTAGGACACGAGCTTGACTCTCTGCCTCAGTCTACTCGGTGTGTGGCCTCTGCAGGGACCAGGTAGAGACAGCATGGTATGGATGTGCAACCAGTCTCAGGACCAGTCCCAACATCTCCTTATACCTCCTCCGGTGCTCTCTGCTCCAGCCACGCTGTGCTTCCCTCAATACCTCTATGTGCCACACCCCCTCCAGCTCATGGCCTTTGCCTGTGCTTTTCCCTTGATGTGGAGTGTTTACATTCAGCCTCCAACTCACTTTAATTAGCACCTGCTCCTCCTTCGGGTTTCAGCTCAAGGGTCAAATGCATAGGTCCAAAGTTCAAAGACATCCGGTAAGTTGGCCAAAATCACAGGGCAATAGAAAGTAGGCTCTGCCTTTGAGAAACCGAACAAGCAGCCCAATGCTCATGGAGCCTGAGCGCTTATTATATTGATGTCTACTTGGGCCATGCCTGCTCCTGTACAATGGGAGAAATAAAGGGGATAACCTCATCCCCCGCACCACTCACCCCAAAGTCTTCCCTCAAGAGTAAGAGGGAATCTTTGTTCTCGTCTCCTTTCTTACATCTGATGAGTTCAGCTGTGCCCCAGGGAAGGCAGCTCGCCCCTCCAGGCAGCAGTGGGGCTGCCCTGCCACATGCCAGCTGTCCATCTGCATCTCAGGAACCTCCACCAATGCCAGCAAGGGTGGTGCTTGCAGAGAGCAACTGTGTGCTCCTTATTTATTGTGCGGAAAAGAAAACAAATTAAGCCCTTGTAATTATACAGTCAGGCATGTTCTTAAATAAAGCTTAAGCAGTCAGAACTCCATCTAGAATATTAATAATTGCATTTTCCAGCCCTGGTCCCTGCAGTCTTCTCTCTTCCTTCTCCTCCCTTCTTCTCTCATCTGTCTTTCCTTTTCTTCCCTTTGCCTCCCGCACTGGTGCAGACCTCTGCTTGGCCCTCAGCAATCTCTGGAAAGCCTTGCTGGCAGTGACCAGCAGGCTTGGGAGCCCCTGCTGGATCTTCCAGAGATCACCAATGGCATTTATTAAGTGATTTCATGGGCATGAGGCTGTGCTAGGATATTTTTGTCCTGTTTCCACCTCCTTTCTTTTGGTTCATCTGTGAGAAATGACTTATTGTTATGTTTCAGGATACAAGTATTGGCATCACTCAGAACTGGGCTCTATTCCCAGCTTGACTGCTGACCAGCTGTGAGACCTTGGTCAAGTCATCTAATCTCTTCAACCTGATTCTTTCCTCTGGTAATAAAAATCATCTCCCTCATAAGCATCTGTTAAGACTTGGATGAGATAATGTATTTGAATCTTGGCACATAGTAAGCTTCTTATAAGTATTTGGCTTTTCTTTTTCTACAGCTCTATATCATACCAGGTACAAGAATTTTATGGAGTTTCTTATTTCTGTTTTTTTGGACTTAAGCTTTTATTGACATGCCTGGAACATGCTAGGTACCTATTAGGTCGTGCAAAGCACCTGTGAAATAAATGAATACGTCTGCTTGGGGTCAAGCAAGGGGACATAGGGTGAGGGTGACCAGTAGTACTGTGTGGTTATTGTTCTGTGGGTCCTACTGACATATTTCCTCTTGTGACTGGTGACAAATTCCCTGAGCAATATGCTATCATAACCCATGTGGCTATAGTGCTTTTTAAACCACATCTTAAAAATACCTTCTCATTTAATAGACCACAATAAGATGAAATAGTAGCTACTATCATCCCTGTTTTATTGATGAGGAATCTGAAAGAGTGACTTGCTCAAGGCCATATAGCTAGGAGTAGCGCAGTAGGAACTGGGACCCAGGTCTCAGACTCCAAGTCCTAGGTCTTGTGTGCTACACCAGGCTGTTTCTTAAGCCATTGCCAACACCTGGGAGGAGACTCACTTCAGAGACTCGATGCTGCTTCCAGATTTGTCATGGATCATTCGGTCACCACCTTGCTATTTCTTTTAGTTTCTTTTTCTGTGACATGGAAAACACATAACAACATAGATTCTACTAGTGATATTCTGGTAGTAGGATCATTGCCAGAAAGAAACTCAAAAGTAGTCTGAAAACACTGAAAGATTGTTAGGTTCAAAATTGCTATTAGGTGATTATGTAGATATATAAGCGATGGGCCTTGTTAAATGCAGGTAACAGGTGCGTTGGATATGCCTTCCTGCGCTGGTCACAGGATTCAGGAATTTGTCCTTGAAGGAGTTTTTGCAGCATTATATAGGAAGAGGGAGACAACTCAAAGACTGTATGTATGTGCACATCCTCACAAGCAAGCAGAGAACAAAGCCAAGAGAAAAAGAGAAGAAATTCTTATTGTGTTAAGTTCTGTGTTAAGTGCTGCTCTAATAGTAATCCTGTTAGAATACCTGGCATTCTTCCTGTTTTACAGATGAACGCTCTAGTGCTCAGAGAGGTTATGTAACTTGACCAAGGACACACAGCTAGTAAGGATAGCTATCCGTAATTGTAAATGTCTAGTCCAGAACATGTTCTTTCTGTTGTAACCAGTGCGAAGGCCAGGTTGCCTTTCTGAGGGTGATCAGGAGTCCAGCGTTCCCAAAGGAATATTGAAAAATGCTGGCCAGGCGTGGTGGCTCAAGCCTGTAATCCCAGCACTTTGGGAGACTGAGGTGAGAGGATTACCTGAGCTCAGGGGTTTGAGAAAAGCCTGGGCAACTTGGTGAGACCTCATCTCTACAATAAATCATGGTAGTGTACTCCTGTAGTTCCAGCTACTTGGAATGCTGAGGTGGAAGGATCACCTGAGCCCAGCAGGTGGAGGCTGCGGTGGCTGTTATCGTGCCACTGCACTCCAGTCTGGGCAACAGAGTGAGACTCCAACTCAGAAACAAAAACAAAAACAAAAAACAAAAAACCAACCAACCAAACAAACAAAAAACAACAAAGACAAAAGAAATAAAAATGTTTTTTGGGGGGAAGGAAACTGATATTCACTACCACTATTTTTTGCTGACCCAACTCCCAGCCTCCATGTCCTCCTCTCTGGGGATTCAGCACCATGGCCAGAGCTCAGGGAACACTCTCTTTCCTCCTGGGCACAGTGAACTGTGAACAGCTCCCCAGAGAGAGCCGCCTAGCCCCTGGCCTCCCCCTTGTCTCCCCTCTGGCACCGTCACAGCTGCTGGTGGGTTGACCTATGTCCTTAAGCAATGCTGCTGCCTTGGCAGGCGTGAAGAGCTGAGCGCATGTGGTGGACAGGTGGCTTGTTCTCTGTTTGCCAGCCTGCCTGGTGGGATCCAGACCTAGATGTAAGCAGGGGATGGAGGGCCCCTCCTACCCCTGCCTTCCCAGATCCAATCCAGAGTAGAGGAGGATTGTGACTTATGACTTCTCCTAGCCTGAACTGGGGAATTACCTAGGGCCATGGGATTCCAAAGGATACTGAGCAGGAATGGTGTTCTTCCTGCCAGGGTGGAGCTCCCAGGGTTGGGCTTATTCTGTTTCTGTTAAATGGGGCCTGGAGCAGGCAGATCTGTTGTGTGCTTTCTTATAGGACTGGGCAGAGGGCATCAAATTGCGGGAGAAGCATAGCAGAGTTGGTTGAGTTAGGATGGGGTGGGTCTGACCTTCGTGATGATGTCTTCATTCCTGGAAGGTCTTTACCTTCATGGCACAAAGCAAAGTCCCCAACTGGAGATCAACATAGCCTCTGGCTTGTGCATGTGTGCACGTACATGCACACAATACACATATACACACACTTGGGTGCACACTGGAGTGGCATGCTAAAGGTGTGGATCTTGGAATTAAACATGTGGACCTGGGCCCTATTTTAACATTACCAGCTTCATGACCTTGAACTAGCTACCTAAGCTCTAAACCATGGATTCTTTATCTGTCAAATGGGAACAAATCATCATAATAACACAGACCATAAAATGTTGTTGGAAAGAGTCGATGGACTAATATCTTTAAAGCATGCAGTGATTAGCTCCTAACAAGCATTCAATAAGTATTACCCGTTATTTTGATTTCTTGGAAAATTATTTCTGTATCCCAATTTTCTTTAGTT
Organism: Tarsius wallacei; assembly: GCA_963574415.1. Classification (NCBI taxonomy): domain Eukaryota; kingdom Metazoa; phylum Chordata; class Mammalia; order Primates; family Tarsiidae; genus Tarsius; species Tarsius wallacei. Next base: position 6,891 of record CAUYQG010004460.1, read on the forward strand.
TACTCTCATGATTATTGTTAATGACTACTGAAAAGTCCCCATAGCAAGGAAAAATGATTAGCAAGTTAATTAATTGTTTGCACTTATGTTCAAATCTCAAAGTTTTAAATGAAGTTGAGGTTAGCTATAATAGTGATGTTGGTATAAGGAAGAATTAGTCGAGTTTAGAACACTGCTCAGTGAAAGACTTGGGAAAATCAAACTATTCAGTAAAATTTTTGATTTGGGGTCTTGCTGTCAACAGGCTGGAGTGCAGTAGCACAATCATGTTCACTGCAGCCTCCAACTCCTGAGCTCAAGCGATTTCCCACCTCAGCCTCCTGAGTAGTTTGGGACTACATGTGCACACCACCATGCCAGGCTATTTTTAAAAATTTTTGCAAAGATGAAGTCTTGCTATATTGCCCAGGCTAGTCTTGAACTCCTGGTTTCAAGTAATACTCTAGCCACAGCCTCCCAAAGCACTGGGATTATAGGTGTGAGCCACCACACCTGGCCCTTGAATGCTTTTATTTAACAATGATTATGATCAAGGTGCCAATTATTCCTTCTGCTTTGTGCAAAGAACAATAAACAGAAATATAGCTCACAAATCCTAATGTTGGTAGTCATCCCTGGGAGCCCAGACTTTGGCTAGGCTCATGCACCCATGTGCTCTTTTACTCTGTTCTCCTCCTGCTTGTTTCTCTAAGTCTCAGTTCAAAGTGCCTTGTCTCTGTGCCCTCCCCAACTCAGTTTAGATTCAGCCCACAGCCAACTCCTTTAGAATCTGTGTGGAACCAAGTGGGATAGGGGTTGGCTCTAGATTCCTTATACTCAATATTAGATAGGAGCTCTTGTCTCTTCCTTGGATAAGTCATGTGGACACTGCCAGATCTCTGTAGGAGACAGGCCATGGGGAATAGGCATGAACACTGCTTTTCCCAAACATTTTGCAGAATTGGGCAACAGAGGCCAAAGAACTGGGCATGGTATAAATTACAGAAAACAGTGGTGTAATGACATTGTTTGGTGAATAAATTAAAGCCTTGAGTCATGAGGCCAAATAACAAAGAGGGAGCAGAGAAGTGTAATTAAAAGGAGAAAAGAGATGTTTTCAGCTGACACCGGAAGTGAGACAGGGATGAGGGCAGGGTGGGTGGAGAGGGCAGTGACCTCCTTCTTATGGCTGCAATTCAGAAGAGAGGACACGGTTGTTACTGGCAGTCAAGGAAGGTGGCAAAGGAGGTCAATGCTTCTGAAGCTGAGGAGGAGAGAGAGGGATGACGGGGAGATTTTTAGTGGATGCAAGCCACATGGGCTCCAGAAATAAGGATAGTTGACAGATGTGGAACTCTGCAACAATGGAGAGTTAACTGGGGTGAAAGAGTGCTGGTGACAACAGATCCTGGAGAAAGAGGAGTGAGATCAGGGGTGGGCTGGATGTCCTCGAAGTGACAGCATTCTGAGGATTGTTCTCTTCTCTGAGGTCTCTTATATCTGCATTTGGTCTTTCTTGAAATTACTCTGAACTGCCCTTTCTAAGGATGAGATGTAACTCAAGACAATTAAAGCAAAGGCTCCTGTCCTGCACCAGCTCACATGTGTAGATTTGGAGGCCGAGGTTAACTTGGCTGCAGCCCACCACCGTGTGGGGCAAGCAAGGGGTCATGACCAAGGGGAAAGTTCAAATTCTGAGCCACAAGTTGTTCCCTTCAGACAAAATCCCTTCCCTGGATTCTTCTGGAAACATAGTAAATGAACATGTTTCTAGGGAGAACTGTCTAGAGCACTCCAGTACTTTGCATTTCCCAGCATGATATGGGTCCCAAATTAGTCTGTGTTGAGTGGAGATGACCTTTTTATAGGGAGAAAGCAGGATGATTCCTTTGGACTTGCTTATCTCTTTTGTTCACTGCAATAAAGCGACACCTAGAAGAATGCATGGCACATAGTAGGAATTCAATAAATGGGTGATTGTAATATATTGTTCAGACTGGTACACTTTGGAGAGTGAACTTACCAGATGGGATTCCAGGACGGTAGATGTGAGCTGGGACTGTTTGGGCAAATCAAGATGTGTGGTCACCTGTCATCAGTGCTACCTGAAGAAAAGTGAATGTCCCACCTCCTTTTAGCCACGTCACTTCCTGTTATGCATGGGCTCATTCAGCAAACACTTATTGAGCTCCCGTTTTGTAGCAACTACTTTGCTAGGCATCAGGGAGATGACTAGAGAGAGAAAAACTGCATTTTTTCTCTTAGGATGTCCTCCATCTAGAAGAAAGGGGACTTTTGAGAGGTAAGTTTTTTGGCAGTGTGACCAGTACTGAACAAAAGGGATGGATGAAATGTTCTGGGAGTGTGTGAGTAGGAAAACCAGTGGTCTGGAGGTGCTGTTCAGGAAAGGCTTCCCAGAGGAGGAATATATTAATGAGTCATGAGAGAGGATTAAGAATTTTCCAGGCATTCTGAGAGGATCCAGAGTGTCAAGGATGGTGGAGGGCTCATTTCAGATCAACTCAACAACACCAGGTTGTTGGATGCGGGGAATACAGTTGTGACTAAGCCAGATGAATCTTATAGATGACCTTATAGATAATATGGATTGCTTGCTACCAGATATAATATTATAGAATCCATCAGGGCTGTGATGGGGGAATTTCCGGGTGAAATTCGGGAGCCTGGAGGGAGTGGGCACCTACCCAACATAGGGTGGTGTCCTTTCTAGGTGCTAATACTGACACCTAGGGAGAAATGGGGGGTAGAGAGAGTACCTTCCAGATACCCAAGTGGACTGTGAGGGAGGCCTGAAATGCTCCTTTCAGGGTTCCCCCTCCCAACAATAGCACCCCTTACCCTTTTGCTGCTATTGTTGCCTGGGCAAACAGAGTGGCCAGAGTGCTGGGCCAAGGCAGCACTTGCTCATGTGCAGAGGTTTCGGGGGAGGTCCAGAGGTTTCCTGATCTTTCTGGAAGTCTCAGGATGGGGAGGGAGAGTATGGATGGGAGATGCTGGGGAAAAAAAGACAGGAAGCCTGAGAAGGAAGGAGGAGGAAGCTGGGACGTTGCATAGACAAGGCCCATCTGCCTTCCCATCTAGAGTTTTTGAATGTAATATTAAAATGTTCCTCATTATTTTCCTTGGATGAGTTTGCTATCCTGATGATATTAATTATTCTTAAAGGTCAACAACGCTCTTTCGAATCCCCTTCTGTTCTATCATGCAATCAGTTAATTAATTGGAAACCATTTAGCAGCGTCTGCCGAGTGCGTTGTCTGGTGCGAGTTTTCTTGTTTTGTTGCTCTTGCGGCAATGGTTCCCTCCGCGCTCCTGTTTTCTTCCAAGGATTTGGAAACTTGAGTGTGGGCCTCCCTCTTCCCTCCTCTTTTGTAGGCTGATCCTGTCTTCATTCACAGTTGGCTCTCGAGGTGTTATCCCATCAGCTTTTGTCTTTCTGAGTCCTTGCTAGTAATATTAGTCCATTTCCATTGCATGCCAACCACGTGGTAGGCCCTGTGTGGGCATCATATGTGTTTTTCAAATTGATTCTCACTAATGTGGTGGAGCTTTTACTTCCATCTTGGAGGAGAAAAGTGAGTGGGGCTCATCATGGAGAAGTGATCTGTCCAAGAATCATGTAGCCAGAACATGGCTGAGCAGGATAGTACCTCCACGAAGCCTTCGATTCTTAATTGTTACTGTGCTGGCGCTTTGGAGTATCTGGAAGAGGAGACCTTGGCTATTGTGATAGGGTCTTATTTAGAATTCTTAGTCCCAGGCACTGCTGGCTCCTAACAGGAATGAGCATTTGAAATACGAAGCTGGAGTTCTGTCTTCTTCTGTCTTTCTTTGTTGTGCTTCCATTTTGCTCTGATGTTTGCAGAGGGAATTCCTTAGCAGCTTGAGGACAGTGTCGAAATGAGATAATAGTGCTTGTGGATAAAATCCTTCCCAGCTCCCGAAGATGCCCAACCGCTTAGCACAAGGCAGTGGTACCTTAAGGCCGACCTCTGCTAAACTCCTGAGCAGCTCAGTGTGTTTATTCATCTGGGATCTCCTGCCAACACCCATTCTGGAGGGGGACTTCAGTATGCTCTGGCCCTGGTGTGTCATCATGTGATGACTAAACGAGACCTTTTTCTGTCTGGGGTCTGGTCTGCAGCCCAAGGGGGAATATGTTGACCATTTCTGATTGAAATTCTCCAGCCTTTTCCTCTGGCTCCTCACATTAGTGGGCAGATCTCCATCCTTTATAGCTATCACACATGGTCCTGGTTCGTCCAGGGAACACAGTAGGAAATTGACTCGAGTTTCCCTTTCAGAGACCAGGACTTCAAGTCCTCTCAGGCCTGGTAGTGAGGAAGACTTTCCAAATTCTGCTTAAGAGCAGTCAGATCCTGTCTTGGTGGTGGTGACAGGTGGGGGTCACTGGGATCACAGGAGATGGGGACCCCAGAAACACAGCTCTTCCTACTGCTAGCAGGTAATAAAGAGCACAGACTCAACTGCCAGAGTGCAGCAGCTGCTGGCTAGAGCAAGTTGTCTAACACTCACTCTGTGAGCTCCTCTCTGTAAATCAGAGATGATGATGATGATGATGATGATGATGATGATGATGATGATGATAGTAACAAGTCCCTCATAGGGTTGTTGCAGTGTTTCAGTGAGCTCTTCTATGCAAAATCCTTAAAGAGAGCTATCCCACAGTAATCACCATGTGTGTTAGCAACTACTGCCACTTTTGGCCCCTACAGCCATGCATTGAGTACCTGTAGTGTGGCAAGTACTGTGCTGGTTATTTGACATGCATCAATTTATCCTGATCTCTAGAGCTGCCCCTTAAGGCTGATACTTTGTGACTTCTGTGGTGTGGATGAAGACACTGAGACCCAGGGAGATGAAACATCTTTCTCAGGGAGGGTCCTCTAATTCAGGAACGTCCAAGCTAAGAGTCTAGCCCATGTGTCTGCCTCCAAAGTCAATTCTCCATGTCACCTCATGGTTCTCACACATGATGGACCTCAGCATCTCTTGGAGGCCCTGATATAGCACAAGGTGCTGCTCCCCACCCCCGAGTTTCTGATTCAGTGGGTCTGGGATAGGGTCCAAGAATTTGTATTTCTAACAAGTCCCAGGTGATGCTGACACTGCTGGTTTGGGCTCTATACTTTGAAAATCGCTGCTATGCTAAGGCCAGAATGAGTTTTGACTGGACTTACCCTGCTCTGTCAGTTGCCTATTTACTGGGTCATAAAAATGAATCCACTACCTTGTTCTTCATGTGATTTCCATGATGGAGTCTCCTGGCTACACCTAGGGGAGGAGAAAATCTCTTAATGCCAGTGGTGTCTCCTTGGCTCTGCTAGAAGGCAGGCAGACAGAGGTCATCTGCAGTTCTTTAAAACTACAGGATGTGGTCTTGTAGGGGGCAGGGTAGGAGGCTCAGAAGCCCTCAAAGCCCTCAGGCAGTTGTCAGCAAAGTCACCACTAAACTGCTCTAGCCACTCCCAGAACAGTCTCAGTTAGCCCTTGACCCCAGCCGCTGTCTCTGTCCCAAGCTCCTAGGTCTGAGCTTCTTAGTTCATTCTCCAGTCTCAAGGAGGCCCCTTCCTAGGCAGCCAGGGGTCCAGATCCCCTCAGGGGGTCCAGGGGCAGTGGTGACTCTTTGAGTGTGGTTCTGGCCTGCCTGTTGCTGTGTGCCTGCCCGGCTCTTCCGTCCCTCTGCTTAGCAGCACACCCTTCTCTCTCTGGGATCGCCAACTCCAGTCATTGGTCCCACTCATTGCTTCGAATGCTCTTATCTCAAGTCCCTCTTTCTCCTTCTTTGCTCCCTTTGGGACTGTCTCCCCTCATCCTGGTCCTCCCTCACTGCTGCCTCTCTCACTTTCTCTTTTTTTTCTAGCCTCTTTTGTTCTCTAGGCTCACTGGGCATGGAATTCAAAAATATATTTGTGAAGGAGCTCCCAAGGCTTTCCGAAAACAGCTTCCAAGTGGTCAGCCCAGGCTCTAAGTTCAGAGAAAGCTGGTTGAGCAAATGGCTCTCGTGTGTGTGTGTGTGTGTGTGTGTGTGTGTGTGTGTGTGTGTGTGTGTAGGGGGACAGTGGGAGGAAGAGAAAACATTCATCCCACAGGTGAGTCCAGGAGGATCTTTGGCAGCAAGGACCTCACTTGCTGACTTTAGTCACTTTGCAATGCTGTGACAGCCCTGCCCTGGAATGCCCAATGGCACCTCCCTATTGGAGATTCTCTGCCAAGTTTCAGAAAAGGATTTCTAGGCCCCCTTTCTAGTTATTAATAACAGCATTTGTTCCCAGGATCCCATGCTGGAATTCCTCAGCTCCCTGACAGGGTGTCCCTTTACATCCTGACACATGACTATTCCATTTTCTCATGCATGTGTTATCATCCAACTTCTCAGGACAGAGAGATTTGATTGGAGCCAAAGTCAACTCACTCATGGAGGAAAGAAAACATTTCGCTAGATCAGGGGGTGTCAAAGTGTGGTTTCCAAATCAGCAATATCTACATCACCCAGGGAACCAGTTAGAAATGAAAATTCTCCTCCAGGCCCCCTGAATCTGAAACTCCCTGAGGTGGACGGAGCCTGGTCATCTGGTTCTCCCAAGCCTCTGGATGATTCTAATACTCAGGGTGGGAGAAGCTCTCCCCTAAATGCTTTCTCAAGACCCACACTTGGCTTGTGTTCTCTCCAACCTCTCATCTTGAAGGAAGGATTGGGTGTAGTGCTGGCCTAATCAGATTTCTTTATGAAAAGGCCCAGAGCAGGTTTCTGCTCATGGTGTTGTTTTTAAGAGAGCCATAGATTTTCCTTTAATCCAGAGTAGAGCTTAGGAAGAAGACAGGTGCTTGGCCTGGCTAAAAGGTGGTAGACGGGAATGTGTTTTGTCTGCCTTAAGAGCAGCGTAGCGTTCCTGCCCCTGCACTCTCCTGCCAGCCTTCCCCAGGCTGGATTTTCTCCTGCCCTGACAGTGCCCTCCTAAGGCAGCTCTCATCTAGCCTGGAAGCATGGCCTTTTTCTCTTCCACAGTCCTTGCTTTGCTTTGAGTCAGTAACTACATGGGGTTCTGGATTTTTCCCATAGACGTTTTCTGCATCTTTTTTTTCTCTCTTGTCGTGATAGCTTTTGAGTAAAAAATGAGTTTGCTGCCTTGGCCACATCAGCACTTCATGTGCTGGGGCCTCTCCTGGGCAGTCGGCACCAAGCCCAGCCTGCTTGGCCCTGGCGTGGGTTGGCCCTGGGTGGGAACGCCCAGCAGTGCCTACCCAGGGCTCCAGAGAGAGCTCACATGCTCACATGCTTCCGGGCAATTAGCCTTTGGTTAATTTGTCTGAAAAGAAACTCCCAAGGAGCAAAATCCCCCAGAATAGTCTCAATAACACTCAAGGACTGGTGTGAAGCAGACAGTATAAAGAAACAAGGCAAATTTTAAGGACTTCTTGTGGCTTTGTGGTGCAATGGGGACCCAGATGCAGGTTAATGTCAGACTAAATCCTTGGCCCACAGGCCTTGGTGTGAGAGCTGCATCTCCCTGGACTGTGGGGCCTTCAGGCCCTGCCCAGGTATCTTAGGGTGGGTGGTGCAGGCAGGGAAGAGACACCAGCACATCCCTGGGGAGCAGGTGCTACCTGTTGTCTCATTAAAATGGATTTTTGTATTGTTTTGTGAACTAAGATTTTGCTGAGTTAAATGATGTTTGAATTCAATAGGGTCATAGTCTGTGGCCTCTGGTGTTTGTTTTAATGGGTGTGGGCCTGTAGTGGCTTTAGTGGTGGCTAGAGATGGTCAGGTAAGGGAGAGATGCCATGCCAGGACAGTCACAGAACATGTTTACTGAGTGCCACTAAGGGTCAGACACTGCACCAACTGCTGCTGTCTGTATCCCCATTTTTGCCTCACTACAACTCAAAGTGACATGCCCTATTATTAACCCCAATTTTCAGATGAGAAAATTGAGGTGCAGAGAGGTTTAAAAACTCACCCAGGGTCACAAAGCACGGAAGCAGCAGAGACAGGACTGGGACCCAGATCTGTGTGATGCTGCAGATCATGACCTTACTCATTCCGCTGCACATGGGACTAGAAGTCACCCCTATAGCCTAGATTGGCTGAGAGGGGAGGATCCCTCAGCTGCCCTAGTGTGGATGTCAGGAGTCCTTGCACATTTTTCAGCTTCTGCTATCAGCCAGCTGGGTTATCTTGGGACATTTATTTAACCTCTGGGATAGTCGTTTTCCTCTCCTGTGGCCAGAATTCAGGACTCTGGGTCCTGGTTCCAACACTGACTTGCCTGGTGACATGGAAGAGTCGTCCCCTCAGGCTGGGTCTCATGCATCTCAGTGTCCCCTGTGTAAGCCAAGGGAGGTGTGCTGTGAGGTTCTGAGTGTGGAGATGTGAAGATTTGTGCTGATACTGGGAACAGGGCAGGGCTGCTGGCTCTGGGACCTCAGCCATGGACTTGGCCCCTGATCCTGCTCTGCTAAACCACTGTTTTGGCTGTTCCAGTCAAAAGACCTGGGGTCAGGACAGGGGTCAGGATGGGGCAGGCAGCACAGAACTGAAGGCTGCAGTGAGGCATGGCAGAATCCCAGGGACACCTGCAACTGAAGGGCAGAAACCTGAAAGTGATGAGAAGCAGGAAAGGGTCAAGAAGGCAGAGTTCCTCAGACCTTCTAAGAAGAGTTCTCAGTGTTTCCTGGTGGAGACAGACTAAGACAGCTAGCTGGTGGGGGTGAGTGAGTGTGTGTGCAAGTCTATGTGTGAATGTATGTTTGTGCATGGTATGGTGTGTAGTGTGTGAATATGTGGTGTGTGTGTATGTATGTGTGCATGTGGTGTTTGAATGTGGGCAGTGTGTGTGCATGTGTGGTATTATGTATAGTATGTATATGTGTGTGACTGAGAGAGAATGTGGGGGTTGGAGAGGGGGAGAGGGAGAGGGAGATGGAGGAGAGAAAGAGAGTCCTCACTCTCTTAACACCCTCTGGGAGTGTCTGGTTTGGCTGCTCAGTGGCTGTATGAGTTCTTGGCAGTGAAGAGGTTGCTTTACATGGACAGAGGTTGCTTCACATGGACAGCACATGTAGGTGAGGAAGACCACAACCTGTTTGGTATGGGATTGTCTTTGTTCCTCTCTGCAGAGACTCTTTGATTTTGCACTGTGTGCTGAGTAGGAAGAAGCATTTCCTTCCAGTGTCCTTGGAGATTCAAGTCGGGTTTAGTTCTCTTCAGATAACCGAGTTTTGTGGGACTTCAGTTGAACTTGCTATATATTTATTGAGCACTTACTGGGTGCTATAAAGGATATAAAACTGAAAAGAAATGGTTTTTTGTCTTCAAGAAAAGCAGTCTTCCAGCCTAGGCAACTTAAAAAATAAAATACAAAAAATAAAAAATAAAAAAATTAGCCACGTGTGGTCGTGTGTTCCTGTAGTCCCCACTACTCGGGAGGCTGAGGCAGAATGATCTCCTGAGCCCAGGAGGTTGAGGCTGTGGTGAGTCATGATCATGCCACTGCACTCCAGCCCAGGTGACAGTGAGACCCTGACTCAAAAAAAGAAAGAAAGAAAAGAAAAGTAGTCTGATGGGGAAGGCCAACTTGTACACAGCTGACAGTCCAAGTCAGCAGTCTGAGATGCAGGCTGCAATTGAGGGCCAGGAAAGATGTGGTGGGAAAAAGAGGAGGGAAAGAAGACTTTAGAGTGGGTAGCACTATCTGTTCATAGAAAGAGCTACTTTACATTGTACCTCAGGATGCGGAGAAGGGTGTGAAAGGTTCAGGAAGCATCCAGTGCAGTGACATCTGGTTTCCCATGTGTCTGGCCATGGTTCATCCCCACCCCTCAGCACAAGGCAAGCCCAGGCCTCTCTTTTTCTTCTTGCCTTGGGCTTCTCCAGCCAAAGAGAATGCTGGCAGATGCTCAGTGATGTTGCCTTGTACTCGAGGACAACTGGAGTGATTTCCTTTTCATATAATAAGCTACGTGACTGCTGGAAACTGGAACGGATTGGCTGAATTTTCTTTGGAGAACTTGTAATTATACTTTTCCACCTGTTGACTGCTTCTCTCCACTGGGGACCTCAGTTGATGCCTGAAGTTTTCAGATGGTCTAGAGCTATGCTTTTCAATACGGTAGCCTCTGGCCATGCATAGATACTGAAAACGTGTGATGTGGCCATTCCAAATGGAGATAGGTTGTGAGGGTGAAATACACATGGATTTAAAGACCTGGTTAAAAAAAGAATGTCAAATATCTCATTTTTAAAATATTGATTGCATGTGGAATTGATTATATTTTGGATATATTGGGTTAAGTAGTATATTATTACAATTAATTTCATCTTTTTTCACTTTTTAAACTGTAACTGATAGGAAAGTTTCAAATGGCATATGTGGCTTGTATTATATTTTTATTGAAGAGTGCTGTTCTAGACTACAGGTTGGTATGCTTTTTCTGTGAAGGGCCACAAAATAGCCATTTGGGGCCATTGATCTCTGTTGCAACTACAGTAAGTCACCTATCCATGAATCTTCAAGTTGCAAACTCTCAAAGATGCAAACATGCATGTCCAATCATGTAAGTTAGTTCACATGTCTGGTGTACATTGTCATGTGCGTGTATCCACTACAAGTGGTTGTGTTTCTGTGTACTTTGCTGTATAGTACTGCATAGAACACAGTAGTACAGTATTTTTATTTCAAGCCCCAGGGGTCCAGAAGCAAGCACAAAAGCAGCAATGATGTACTGTAATTTTCAAGGTACTGTACTGTAAGGTTGAAAAGGTTTTCTTTATTTTTTGTTTGTTTTTAAAATATTATTTTTGTGAAAAGTATTATAAACCGATTACAATTCAGTACTCTGTAGCCGATTGTATGAGGTGGGTATCTAGGCTAACTTTGTTGGACTTATTGCCACAAATTAATGCAAAATTTGTGACATAAAATAATACAGATTTGTTTTCTTACACTTCTGTTGTTTAGAAGTTCAATATGGGTCTGCTGGACTGAAATGAAGGCGTTGGCAGGGTTGCATTCCTTCTGGAGGCTCTGGAGAAGAATCCTTTTCCTTGTCTCTTCCAGCTTCTAGAGGCCATGCACATTCCTTGGCTTGTGGTCCATTCTCTGTCTTTGCATGTCTCTGTGCCTTTCTCTGAGTCACATTTCTTTCTAACTTTCTCTCTGCCTTCCTCTTTTACTGTTAAGGTCCCCTGTGATTGCTTTGAGACCACAGGATAATTCAGAATAATTTGCTATCTCAAGGTCTGTACATTTAATCACCTCTGCAGTGGTTAAAGGTATATAGATTCTGGGGACTAGGATGTGGAGACCACTATTTCTGCCTAGGACATGACTGTAGACAGCATATAAACAGATGGCCATGGCTGTGTTTCAGTAAAACTATAAAACAGAGTTCTGGCCTGTAGACTCCAACTTGCAGACACCTGGTTTAGACCATCATTTATCTAAATATGTTATATGGGCTAAATTTTAGCTGGACACTCCATAAAGAAGGTTCTGTGGTCCTGTAAGTCCAAGAGACTCAGTTTGCCAGATCCCTATCTTAGTAAAGGCTCTTGAGAAGTTCTTCAGTAAATGAGCTGGTTTAACTTTGTTCAGTGCAACATTTTTTGAGCATGTGTGATCGTTTCCCCCTTGTAATGAACTTGAACATATTATAGACCTCAGATTCCAGGAACATACTCTGGGAAACTGTGGTATAGCCCAGCACAGGGCTGTGCAGAAAAAGCTGCCTCCAGTCTCTTGAGCTAAGGTCAAGACACCAGTCACGTCACTTGAGATTTGATTAGAGAAAGCATTTTGGCTTCATTAAAGTTCATTAAATGACCCATCCAGTGTAATTTAACTGAATAAAAATGGCTCAAATAGCTTTAACCCCCCACCCTCTTTTACAGCAATTTAATTGAGGGAAAAGCAAATATATCAATGATGTAGAAAAATATTTCTTGGCCTTCAAGAGGAGCATTGGGCAGCAGCACCTGCTTGCCTGTCATAGGCACTAGATTTTATGGGGTTGACTCATGGATCCTCCTTGGTGCTGGCCACAGACCTTGGTGATGAGATTGTATGGTGCTTCCTTCCTTCCTACCTGTTCAATCCAAGGAGGTTGGCAGTGGCCACCTTAATGGTCTCTCATGGTAGGTTGCAGCCACCTCTGATGTGGGGCTGATGGTGTCTGAAAGTCACAAGGTCAAGACCCATGAGGTGTAAGTGCCCTGGGTCCTAGAGAAGGGAGCAGTAACCATCAGCCTTATCCTTTTCCTGTGGTTTGTTCCTTTGCAGCAAGGTCTGTGGAGTTTGGTGCTGGATCAGGAAATTCTACTCTCTTGACTTTTCTTCGAGATTCTTCAGCAGTTTCAAAAGCACACTGGTATGGTGTGATGGTGGGGGCAGGGAGGGTGTTGACTGTCTCCAAGAAGATTGTTGTGATCTGGATGTCTATGTCCCTTCCCAACTTTATATGTTAAAGTCCTCACCCCCAAGGTGATGGTAGTAGAAGGTAGAGCCCTTGGGGAGTGACTGGGTCATGAAGAGCCCTCATGAATGAGATGAGTGCCCTTCAAAAAGAGGCCCCAGACAGCAAGCTAGCCCTTTCCACTTTGTGGATCAGAGGGAGAAGACAGCTGTCTTAGAGGAAGTAAACCCTCAGATCTGCTGGCCTCTTGATCTTGGACTTTCTAACCTCCAGAACAGTGAGAAATAAATTTCTGTTTATAAGCCTCCTAGTCTATGCTTTTTTGTTAGAGCAGCACAAATGGATTAAGACAAAGACCAAGAAGACATCTTTTATGGGGGAAAAAAAAGAAGAGGACAGACAGATACTTGAGAATGTGTTAGATCTTAATGAAGGGAGAATTGTGCCTTTCAAAATGCTGTCTTTGTGGATGAGAGAAATATGATTTTCATCATGATGATTGCAGCTAGTAAGCCACAGCCTAGAGAACCCATGGGCCTGGGAGGGATTGGACCTTGATTGTTTTCTGGCTAGCTGTGCTGGATGTACCAAGCCCATACGGTGCTCAGAAGAGTGCCTTTTGCAAGCAGCAGAATGAATCCTCTAGGAAGAATCAGCAACTGTGGCATTCATCTTTGGGATGCAAGCTGAGCATACCCCTGGTTCTTTGTTTTTTCTCTCAATAATCTTTTGCAGGAAGAGACTGGTGTATACCCGGGGGTGGGGAAGTGGACAGAGACCAGGTTGGATCTTAGTGGTTGGATCTTGATTAGAAGACTGGTTCCCCAGGGCCACCCAGCATAGGCAGAGCTCAAAGGTGGTAGAAAACCATGACTTGGAGGCTTTCAGTGGTCACATTGGGGCAGCCAACTTGGCTGTCAGGGCCTCAGGAAAATAAGAGGCTGAGGACAGGTGTATTATTTTGCTATTGCTGCTAGAACAAAATACCACAGATTGGATGGCTTCAACAACTGCAATTTATTTCCTCACTGTTCTGGAGGCTGGAAGTTCAAGATTAAAGTACTATGAAGGGATGGTTTCTTCTGTGGTCTTTCTCCTTGACTTGAAAATGGCCATTTTCTTCTCCCCGTGTCTTCACATCTTCTTCCCTCTGTGTATGTCTATGTCCTAATCGCTTCTTATAAGAACATCAGTCATATTGGATTAAGAACCACCCATATGATCTCATCTATCTCTTTAATTACCTCTTTAAATATCCTCTCTTCAATAGTCACACTGGGAGTTAGGACTTCAACATAGGAATTTTAGTTATACAATTCAGCCCATTACAATAGAAGAAAGCAGCAGTCGTGTAAGAGGGACCAAGCGGATGCAGAGATGCAGAGACAGAGTGAGTATCTGGAAGCTGGAGTGGGAACAAGTTAACAAAAGGGATTGTGGAATGAACATATGGGGATGCCTGACTGAATGCTGCACAGGTGGGCAGTCTGGTTTAACAGCACAGGGATGTCACCAACAATGTCTTCCTTACATACACGCATCCTAAAAAATGCCTCCTACTGGGCCTGCCTCTGCCAATAGAAGAGGAGGAGCTTCCAAATATCAGCCTCACTCTTAGTCCAGGAAATCCACAAAGCCTTCCATCTTCAGGTCACCTTGTGGGTGGGACTTAACGTTCCCTTCTCAACTCTCAGCCCCCAAAGGGGCAGCAGAATAACGCATCAGGTTGGTTTCTCTTGGCAACAGGCTCCATCTTGCTGACTCTTATGTAGCAGTAGGGTTGCCAGGGTAGAGGGGTATATCCTCCCCAGTCATGGGCCTCCATTCCTGCTGAGGTTGGGTGCCACCATTAGGAAAGTCATGGAACTACTCAACATGCCGAGGCTCTACCAATCAGAGCAGTGATTGCCTGCAAGGATCCCTGTTCACAACAGGGTTAGTGCAGGAGGGGCCATCTCAGCCCTCTCACTACTCATGGCCCAGTGTCCACCCATATGTGCATATGGCTTCTTGTCCCCAGAGCACCCAGTGGCCACATCATCATTGCTTATTACCTTTGCACCCCAGAGTCTGGGCTTGAGAGAGCCAGTTGTGCAGGACAAAATTAATGGCTTTGCTTGGGAATCTCAGATGAGAGATAGAGGGGGCAATGTCACGGAGCTTGATTTTGGGAAAGTGTTTGATGCATCATCTTGTAAAATCTTGCTCACCAAATTAATTCAATGGTCAGGTGGCTTGGAAACTGGCCACTGGCCCAAGCAAAAGTCAGAGATGGGTGATAATGGATCTATTAGCGAGGAGGCTCAAGGAAAAGACTGCTGTAGGGCTCAGAGGCAGGATGATTCTTAATTAAACTCTTGTCTGATGAGAAGGGTAACCAGCTCATCAATAACAGATGACAGGTGAGTACAGGTGAGGCACCAGCTAGAAGAAAAACCAGGAGCAGTGAGTTCTGAGTGGGTGGCAAGTCGGATTGAAGCCCTATGCTTCATCGTCTTTATTTACACTGAACTATGAGAATTTATTAATGCTTGTGAGGCAGGCTGGCCAGAGACATGCTCTGTTGGTTTTGTGGTGTGTATATATTTGCCTTACTTCTTCTTCTTCTTCTTCTTTTTTTGGTATATGTTTGTCTCTGAAGCTGGGTGCTTCTACTGAATGTCTGGCAGGGTGTTGTGTACAGCTGCACAGGTTGTGCACACTGTACTCTTCCCCAGACTTCTGCAATACCGTTTCCTGTCGCTGGGAACAGGCACTGGGTTATATGTGTGTGTGGGCAGAGTGCATGAGGACTGCAGTGGCCACTCCATATGGACAAAGAGCTGGAAGAATCTGGGAGACCTCTCTCCTCTTGATGGGACTTGGTGGGTGGGGGAGGGAAGGAAATAAAGCCAAGACACCCCTGGGGAGACAGGAGCTCACCTCCTCTTACCAGGTATCCCAGGACCCCTCCCTTCTCTACCCTGTAATAAGGTGATAGTGCTATTTCTTATTCTTTATTTGCCCAGAATGCCTGTTATTTTCTTTCTTTCAGAATCCAATTTTCTTTTGACATTTCTGCCTAATGGAGCAAAGCGTGACCTTTGTGAGAGGACATTGCTCTCTGCCTCAGGCTCCCCAGAACTCCTGGCAGGCTCTCTGCCTGCTCCCTCCTTAGAGATGGTCAAGGCTGCCCACTTCACCTGGACTGTTGCTGTCTTCTGGCCTGCTAGTTCCCACAGGTTGCTTTTGTATCTTCCAGGGGCATGTTCTTCAAGGCTCAGTGAGTCTGGGTTTCTGGCTGCTGACTACCTGTGGGATGCAGCTGCTCAGAACCATGGGTTTGTTCAGGGGAGCACTGGAGATGGGTAGAAAGCTAAAAGTGGGAACCAGACATCTTTCCAGAGTACTGCAGGGATTTGGAAGTTCAGGGCTTGTCTAGCTGTGCTGCCTTGGATGCTGTTATGTGTATATAGTAAACCAGGAAAGACAGAGCACAACAGATTTCTACCTGGATGAATCAGGCACTCAGGTTTATTCAAAGATCATCAAGGCTAGTGGCAATGGAGACTCAGGGTGGTCCCCAAACCTGTTGTTCTGGACCCCAAGTTCTGAGCTCTGGGTCCAATAGCTTAGGTAGGGTCAGCAACTAGGGGAGTGTGCGTCTGATTGACTCTACCCTTCCAAGCTTGAGATAAGCAGGGAGCTTTTCCCAAGTGTGTCCTCAAGTGGCCATCAGTGCAGTTCTTCTTTCAACACTTCTTTCCTTCTGAATGGTGGGAGAATGGTGGAAGTTTGTAGGACTAAGATGTATGGTCATTAGGGGTTTTGGGAAGCTGAGCATGAAGGCTGGCTTAGGTGTACAGGCTTTTAGTGAGCATATGCTGTCACAGCAGAGCTCTCAGTCCTGCAGAGAGGAGGTGGGTTAGAGCACAGGGCTGTGGCGACCCTGAAGAATAGGGTGTGGGCTTCAGGACTCTGAACAGAGAGTACTCTGGGAAAACAGTGGAACAGTAAACTTGGGAGACATCTACCTGTGGTCCTTCCTTTCTCCACCAGTACCCTGTGCCCTCAGAATTATGGGCTGTCTCAGAGACTCAGCCAGTTTGGGCCAATATAGGACCAAGCTGACTCACCAAAGAGAGGGCTGCATCTAGGGAGAAAGGGAAGTCCTGTCTTTGAGGTTGTTCTTATATTTGAATATCTGGTCCTGTTATGAACTGAGTAGATACTCTATGTGGTCTTCCCCACCTTCACCTTCTCCCATGAGCTCCAGACCTATGTGTCCAACAGGCTATTTTATTTCTCTCTTTGGATAGCTAACAGACACCTTAAATTTAATACTCATAAGGGGAGGCTCTTGATTCCGCTGCCTCAATGTGATCCTCTTGTGGCTTCCTTGTCTCACTAAATGACATCATTACTCACTTGGTTGTTCAGTGTTCTTTCCCTCCTGTCCCAGATCCAACCCAATAGGAAGTTCTGGCAGTTCTACCTCTAACACCTAAGTTGAATCCATCCGCTTAATTATCTCTATTCCTTTCCCTTGCTTGGAAGACTGTAGCAGCCTCCTAACTGGCTTGCCAACTTCCAGGCTCCATGTTCTATTTTTAAAAATGGTAATTTGATTATGTCACCTCCCCACTGAAAACTATCCAATGACTTCCCATCAACTCTTTAAATAAAATCCAAACTCCTGCCCATGGTCAGCCAGGTGGGTGTGGCCTGAATCCCTCTCTCACTTATCCCAAAACACTCCCTGCTTCTTCCTTCCTAGCTAGCTTCCTCCCAGCCCCCTGGTTTCTCTCAGGACTTTGCACTTGCTACTTCTGCTGCCTGAAACACTATTCCCCTAGCAGTCAGCTTCTTTTCTCTTTCTTGTTGTTTCAGGTCTGATTTACCTTCCCAGAAGGCACTTCTCTTCCCAGAAGCCCTCTCCCATGCTGCATCAGTTACTTCATCTCTTTGTTTATACTCTTCCTTCTGATTATCTATTTGTGACTTGAATATAAGGTTCCAGAGGGAACTTGCCTCCCTTCTCAGCAGTCCACCCCCTCATTCCTCTATGAAACCTATTTTTGGCTCACAATAAATATTTGTTGTAGAAGTTATCTAAATATAGGTACATGTATAAGCATGTGGGGTGTGTGTGTGTGTGTGTGTGTGTGTGTGTGTGTGTGTGTGTATGTGTGTGTAAGAGTCTATGTTTGCATTCACTGCCTGCGTGTTTAATAGACACTAGTATACACATGCTTGTATGTGTGTGTGGATAGATATTTATCTAAATGGAGTCAGCCCTGTCATCCCGTTCCATCAATAGATGAGTACATTGTTCCTGGGGTGCCACTTCAATTCTAGCAGTGTCTAACTGCTGCCTTTAAGGGCTGTTATCACATCAAAAGTTGTTTGTTGAGCTTGGCAAAGTAATAACCGTGGGCGTGTTTCTTCTTTTATTCAGAAGACTAATGGCTGCTCCTTTCCCCTGTACACCCTAATGAGAACAATTAAATAGCCATTAGGAGAAGAACAGATGTGTGAACAAAAGGCTGATGTCTTGATCATTGGTGGGCATGTTTGCTGGGGAGGCACCGGCTAAAAGGAAGTGTAGGTGACCTGCAGAGTTTTCTGACCTGTATGAATGTTACAAATGCTTGTGGGCTTGTGTTTCTTGAGAGCTCTCTGTCCCCCTGGAGGAGGATGGCTCACAAAGGCTCCCAGAACTTTTATTGTGGGGAGAGGATATGGGAGAATGACTGAGAGAATTTTGTTGTTTTATTGATTTGTAAAATCTTGCCCTTTCAAAGGCCTCCGAAGACTTTCCAAATCTGATCTGTGGCCTCAACTACTAGCAGATGTATTGTTAGCCTAACAGAATGAAGAAGAAGAAAAACAAAGCCAGACTTCATTGAAATGACATAGCTCATTACTAAGAGCATCATTTATGCCAACTCTGTTTTTAATTTCCCTTTTATTTGTCAATCTTGCAGAAACCTGTCAAGTAACCGGCTCACCACACTCTCCTGGCAGCTCTTCCAGACACTGAGTCTTCGGGAATTGTAAGTTTGGTTTTGAAGATGGTCCAGGTATTGAAGGGGTGGTAATGGAGGGATGGGGAAAAGTGTCAAGCGGTGGAACTATCTGAAGACTGGATGTACACCTGAAGGGGCCACTTGTGTTTGCTGACAGCAAGCATACCATGTTCAGTGAGAGTGATCCACCCCATTGTTTGATTCCTAATGCTCTTTCTGGACACAGTCTATTTCAGAAGGCAGAAATCTCATCTCTAATCAGAACTTAGTTTTGTGATCTTTAGGTAATTAGTAATGACAGTATTGACATTTACAATAAGAAGTATTTATCAATTTATAATAAATAACATTCATGATACTTTATAGATGACCAGGTATGCTTTAATTTGCATGATCTTAGATTTATCATCACAAGAGTCATAAAAGGTAGGTATCATTATTCTTTGTGTTATATGGGTGGGGACTCTGAGCTTTAGAAAGACATGAAAGACTCAAAGATTTCATTGCTGGGGACTGGTAGAGCTGGGACTTGAACCCAGGCCTTCCTACTTCAGATTGCATGTCTTTTTACCACTCATGATCTTCTTGTCAGATTATTTGGCTCTGGTATAGGCATGCCAGGATTAAGGGGGAGGCCATATATTTATTCAGTTTGTGTGTGGGCTGCTTAGTCTTGCTACAGTCCAAGACTGGCCAGTGTTCTCCTACCCCAGCCAGCCATTTTGCACAAACAAATGTTGGCTGTATGAGTAAAAATTCATGACCACTGATGGAAAAAAATAACTGATGTTGTAGTGTGAGTCATTGGGGTCATCTCTGTGCATGAAGGACAGCATATTATGTTGAGGATGTAAATCAAGGACTACATTGAAAAGGAACTGAGGCATGGATGAAGTTGGGAGAGTCAGGGTTCCTGAGATACTGCTCATGTGTTCCCTCTTACTTGATTACTTGGATCCAGATTTTCTGAATGCAGATTGCTTTACTCTACTGAGAGAAAATGACCTTGGACCTCTGCCAATGCTGTTGGCCTTTCAACTTGTTCTCCTTTCACCTGGCAAGACCTGAGTTTATGGATGAATAACAACCTTGCCTTTTCAGACCCAGCTGGTCAGGAAGGAGAATATTCACATCCAGCATCCCAATAGCCTGTTACCCTATAACAACCTTGAATACTGTAGATTGAAAAGATCTTAGAGGTAAATTAACAGGACTATGATGATTTACTAACACTGATTTCTGAGTTCTTT
Organism: Tarsius wallacei; assembly: GCA_963574415.1. Classification (NCBI taxonomy): domain Eukaryota; kingdom Metazoa; phylum Chordata; class Mammalia; order Primates; family Tarsiidae; genus Tarsius; species Tarsius wallacei. The sequence goes on from CAUYQG010004460.1 coordinate 26,584, forward strand.
CTCTGTGCCAGACACTGTGTCAAGCAATCTATTAAGTTGTGTACATTGTTTAACTTAATCCTTATGACAATTCTATAGGGTAGGGATTATTACTATCACTTTTACATTTGAGGACACTGTCGTGCTTAGCATGGTTAGGTATCCCATTTAAGGCCACTCGTTAAACAGTGGTAGCACATAGACTCAAAGCCTTGACTACCATGCTCAGCCATCTCCCAGCTTTCTCAATCTGTTTCCAATGCAAAGATCTTTTCCACAATCATTTTCAAAAAGCACAGATTGTAGTTCTCTCTTAAGTTACCCTAAAACTGATTGAGAGCCTTAGGGACTCTCTTTCTTGGGAGTCTTGCATTTAATTCTCTTGGAATGCTTACCCCTTCATCAGTGGGAGTCCAGGGACAGTGTCTCTAGGGGACATCTGGGGTCTGCTGTTGGCTGAATTATTGAGAAAATGTTCAGTGCTCTTTCTAAAAAATCATTGGATGTGAAATCAATGGTGTGCTGCTGCTCTGGTGACCTGTTTCATAGAGTTTTAGAAACAGTTGTTTCGTGGATATATATTTAAAGAAAATGTCAGATTTCTCCCAGAGGATCATGGGATTCTGCATTCATCTTTGCCTGGGATCAATATACCGGTGAGTTAGATGTGACTTATGGAGGAATGAAGACGTCCTCTCCAGTGTGAGTCAGTGTGTGAGCGCCATCATGTCCGTGGAGTATTTTATTTCTGTCATATTGTTATATAAGAAAAAATTATATTGGAGAATAAAGAAGCCCCCTGCTAAGGAGCAATCGCCCCGGTAGGGGTCTATTTTTTGAGCAAGAATTGAATGTTGAGAGTGGAAAATTTATCTTTTGGCTGGAGGGGCTGCGTGTTGGCTCTTAGCTGTGGCTATGATTAAAATCCAAACAATCCCAGTTCCTGGCAAAAGGAAAAGAGGGTAGTATTTTCTTATCCGACTTCCTGATTAGTCCACATGGCGCCATCTGCCATGAGCCATCTAGACTGCCAGGGTCTGCCCGATGGAGCCTGTGGGCTGGGGTGTGGGAATGGTCGGGTATTTTCAGGAAGAAGGAATTTTGGCCCTGGAGGAGAAAGGGCTCAGTGTGCTGTGCAGCCAAGAACACCACAAGACGGAAGCGTGAGGCTTCGAGTGGCCCTCTGCAGGGACAGAGGGGCAGACTGGAGTGTGCAGCAATTCTTCAGCACATTTCATTTTGCCTTTGAGGATCTCTGCTGTGTGCCTAACCAGACCTCTTCCCTAGCCCACTGGAAGGTCCTGATATAAGAATGAAAGGGCCAGAGTCTACTACTTTGCCAGTAAGATAGAAGAAGAAAGAGGCACACATTGAACACCTAATGTATATGAGGTTTTGTCTCATCCTTGGAACAATCTCATAAAGGAGATATCATTATAACCTTGGAATATAAAGGAGGTATCATTACAACTTTGGAACAATCTCATAAAGGAGGTATCATTATACATGAGGGACTTGAGACTTGGTCAAATTAAACAAGTAGTTTAAGACCACATGACAAGTAATGTGATAAACCTGGGTATTAGTAGTATGACTTTTTAGCATGATTTCTACTTAGGTCTTTTGGTCTTTAGGTTCTGAAGACCATGCTCTTTTCCTTACCCGACTCAGCAACATATGCTCAATGTTTCCTTCTAGAAGCTGCTTTCAAGATGGCAGCTCCCCTGAGTGTAATCACAAGAAAAATAAAACAAGTTACCATATCAGATTCCTTGTCATGTGCCAAGGCCCCCCCTCATTTTTTTTGCCTTCTCTCATTTAATTTTGTGATAATGAGGGGTTGGTCTTGGCCAAGTACCTGGCTCGCTCTCTTGCCCGACCAGAAGTTGTGTCTCTTACTAAGCAAACAGGACATGTCTTCCATGACTTGCCTTGGAGTAGTCATCACTATTTCAACAGTACAGGTTTGAAGAAATTTGCCTTGGTGTTACAGTGCTTTCGGAAGTTTCTGGTTATGACAAAGTAGTGTTTTTCCCTTACACAGAAGCCTGGAACTGTCTGTCCAAAAATCAGAACAAGAATCAGAGAGATTGTCTTAGAAATAAAGAATAGATTAGGAGGAAATGAAGCTGCGGTTTTGAATCTCATGATACAATTTAGGCCATGGCAAGAGGCCCCAGAGGATATAACCCCACAGCATGGAAACCCTCTAGAAATACCCCAAGGACCATTAGTGTATCTTGAACAGGATTCTCTTAATACCCTGCATGCGTGGAGCAGACATGATTAAAATAGATTGGATTTCATTTTCTTAAAGCAAAGTGATAATTAACTCTGGTATAATTTGCAGATTTAATCGACTTGGTAAAATATGAACTCACTGTCGGGGTGGATTTGGGCTTATCCTGACACTTTTCTTCTTCTAGTCTTAGCCGTTACCACTTTCCATAGCTCTCAGAGAAGTCACTAAACAATAATAGTACTACTATAATGATAATTTCTAGCTTCTTTATAGTTCCTTTTAATTACCAAAGCATGTTAACATATATTATCACTAATTCTTATAATAATTTTGTGAAGAAAGAAAGTAGAACACAATTATCCCATTTTGCAGATGTTAAAATGGAGCCTTAGAGAATTCAGTTCCTTGCTGTATTCATTTCCTAGGCTGCCTTAACAAATTACCATACACTTGGTGGCCTAAAACAACAAGAAATTATTGTCTCACTCTTCTGGAGGCCAGAAGTCTGAAGTCAGGGTGTCAGCAAGGCCTCCCTTCAAAAGCTGTGGAAAATAATCCTCCCATGCCTTTGCCAGCTTCTGGTGGCTCTCAGTGTTCCTTGGCTTGTGGCAGCATCATTCCAGCCTCTGCCTCCATCTCACATGGCCATCATCCCTATCTCTTTGCTTTTCATTCTCCTCTCCCTTCTCTTATAAGGATTCCAGTCACTGAATTTAGGGCTCATCTGAAATCCAGAATGATCTTATCCCTTGATCCTTAACTTCATTGCATTTGCCAATATTCTATTTCCAAATAAGATTGCGTTCACAGGTACTGGAGTTAGGACTTGGACATATCTTTTCAGAGGATGCAATTCAACCCACTGCATTTGCTCAAAGTGACACAATTGGCTCAACTCAGATCTTTGGTTTGTGTGCTTTTGCTACCATCTGCCTGTTGTTGTCTCAAGGAGGCCGGTGCTGATGGCTTGGCCCTTTGGGGATCCTTTACTCTGTGACAGCAGGACTGCCCTTGCTGATCTGGATCCCCTCCCCATAATCTACTGCCTGGTGTCAGTATTGCCGCTGGCAGTGCCCCTGCTGTGGAGGGGGGAAGAAAACACTAGAATGATGACTGAAGGGAATCAGTGATTTCTAAACACCCAGTTGAGGCCTTGGCGGTGCTGTGAAGTGCCTGTTCTTACATACTCGGAAAGGGCTGAACTAATCTGTAAGGAACCCTCAGGGCCCTGCGATTAGGCCCTGGGCCATCTTGGGGCAAAGGCTGGGTGTTGGTAAGCTTTGCCCTGCAGCAGCTGCTGCTGTATTATTCATGGGGCTGCCTGCATTATTAATGAAACATGGAATGCCATGCTGTAGGTTTTGTAAGTCTGCCCCCAAACCCTGACTGAAGACTCCTTTGCTCAGGACCTGGTTCCATGGGAGAAGAGACACAATGGACAGCATCCCTTCGATACCTAGGACTTGACTTGCCTGTCTTTGCTTCTTGTCCACCTCCTTGCTGTTCCAATGCTGTCTTGTCAGGATATAAAGACAGTTGTGGATTTGCTCAGCGGGCAGTCCAGAGCACTGTTTTAAGACTCAAAATGTTTTCTGATGGTTATGTGTGTCTCATTCTCTAGGAGAGAAGTCCTGAGGGATGTGGGGAAATCCCAAGGACCTTTTAGCAATGTGCAGGAGACAGAGTACCAGGTCTTAAGGTGCATGCCTTTTCCTGGATCAGGTCCTATAAGTAGGGCCCTGGAGCGAAAGGATGGAAAAAACCAAAAAAGCTGTACTCATCAGAGCAATGCTCCCAAACATCTCACCGAATTCTCCCACCAGCCTCAGGATATTCTGGCGCTGTCTGCCTTTGAGGGGCTATGAGACGCTGGTCTATGCAGCCATGCAGGGCTCAGACAAGAGGCAGGACAGCATAAAGGGTTATATGTCTTGAGGCAACCCACTCAAGCCCCTCACTTGTCTAGTCTTTTCCACCCAGGTGAATAATTTGTATTTTTACACCTACTTAATAATGAATGACTGCATCTTGTCAAGTGTGCAGCTGGGAAAAACCGGGCTGACCTAGTTCAGTTCTCGTGTATTCAAGCATCTGGACCCTTCGTGTCATTCCGGCAGGGTTTTCAGGCCTTTCCTCGCAGCCTCTGCAGTGGGAGTCCAAACTACTTCACCTCCTCTGGGTTCCCTTCCCCACACCCACTGGGCAGTTCTTCAGACGCCCCTTTTCTTTCCTGTGCTTCCTCCTTGTTATGAGGGTTAAGTGAAGTAGTGCGTGGAAGGTGGTTAGCTTAGTGCTGGCACCATGGCAATCGTGATGCTAGTATCATTATCCTGTTATTCTCTCTCATTTTCTCTTGTCTCTCTTTTCTCTTTCCTCTGTCTCCTTTTGCAACCACACAGACATCCTGCCTTAACCCCGAGGCAAGACCATCCAGGCTTCTTGGCCTCATTCTTCCCTTGCTTCCTCTAGAAACTTGATGTCTCCCTCTCACCTTCACCCCTGCCCTGACCCCAACCTCTTCCTTTCCTATGATTCCTTCTCTTCAGTTTTTAACCAAAGATAGTTTTGTGTTTTTTTTCACCATTGATTTCCTGTTTCTTGGAGCTTAAAACCTTGGGGTCATCTTTCACTCTTTCCTTTTCTTCCGCTGCAAACAAAGCACTAAATACCACCTTGTCTTCCTTGGGATGTTTGCCAGATCTTCTGCTTCCCCCTCCCCAAGTTTTACCTCTCCATTCTAGGCCCCTGTTAGCTAAGCAGCAGTTCTTAAATGGTTGCCCAGGGTCTCTGTGGGGGGGGGGGTCCCCATTGGCCTCTTCAAGAAAACCATGAGGTAAAATCTATTTTCATAAAACACTAAATCATTATTTGCCTTTTTCACTCTCATCCACTCATGAGTGTACAGTGGAGTTTTCCAGAGACCACATGACATGTGATAACATCATTGCTCTGATGACTCATAGAGTTTATGCTCATGTGTTCTGGAGTTTTAAATCTTTCTCAGTTTTAATATCTAATATGGTAAATAGCGATAGATATAACCCACATAAATAAGAGCTCTTTGAGGCCCTCAATAATTTTTTTGAGTGAAAGGAGTTCTAAGAGCAAAAGTTTGAGAACATTGACCCAGACTCTGCCAGCCTATATGGTGTCTATATGTGAGTTAGAAAAGATGCCCCCTCTGGGTGGATGTAACTGCATGCCAGGGCCAAGGGCGTGCAGACTGAATTTCATCCTCTGTTCCTCTCTGTGGCTGAATACTTTGAGAAATGCACAAACCACTCAACTGTATATGGTGACCATGTGACTCTGTGTTTATATGTCATTGGTGTTCTCATCCCTAGCCCTCTTCCTCTCTAGTTTATCCTGTACAATATTGTTGAATTGATCTTTTTCCAAGCTGCTTTGTCTGTACTGTTCTCTTGTTCTAAGGTCCCCTGTGGTCTGCCCAACTTCCTGGATGAATTCCAAATGTCCTGATGTGGCAGTGAAGGTCCTCCACTATTTGGCTTGCACTCACCCTTCCAGCATTGTTTCTCAGGCTCCTTGACATGAACTCTCTGACCTGCTAAACCTTTCTTTCCTGTTTTCACACCTCAGTCTACAGCCTTCCCTTTGCCTTTGTGACTTCCCACTATCTCTTCCCCCGTCTCTACCTACACGAGCTCCTGTAGTCAGGGCGCCTGTCTCTTTGTTTCTTCTATGCACCCAGCGATGACTTGCATTTGACTGATGGGGTGGAAAGTGCATGGGTTTTGGATTCCAGCAGACTGAGGTTCGAAACTCTGCTTTGTCACATGCCAGCAGGAGGACTGTGAGCATGTGATTTAACCCCTCCAAACATCAAGAGAGGTCCCTCATCAGTATGGGCACAATCCTGGTCATCTCTGAGGGCTGTTGTAAGAAGCAGATGTTCAGTAAAGGTTAATTCCTTTCCCTTTGACTTTTCTGAAAGAGCGCCTATGTGCGGAGGGAAGTCATGGGTACTTTTAGGCCATGTAGGGGTATTTGTACATTCTGCCTGTGGTGTCCTAGTGTTTAGAAAACACTGATTACTCTTCCCAGGGGCCTCACTTTTTCCTGGAAGCTGATTAATTGTGATGCATGCTTAACTATTTTGGAGTTTACCAGTTGTCAAAAATGTTCTGGATCGTCATACAGTGACCTGAGTGCCCCTCCCTCTGGGTTCCAGTGGATTCACCCCTTTAATGGTCCAGAAAGAGAATCTTGCTCCCCCTAATGATCCAGGCATTCAGATTCATCCAGTGCTTTTTACTCTAAGAGTTTTGGATTGATGAATGCTGTTCATTGTCCTCCTAATAACCCCGCTGAGAGGGGAGGTGACTTGTTTCAAGTCACAAGGAAAATCAGTGTCGAGGGAGGGCCTTGAAGGTGACTCTTCCTCCATTAGATATTCTTCTTCACCAGGCTGAGTGCTTCTGGACGAAAGGACTCTCTTATTCATCTCTGCGTCAACAGCACTCAGTCCACAGCCAGTTATGGAGCAGGTGTTTATTAGGATATAATGGAATTTATGAAGCAATAAAACTGGTCCCGGGATGGGCTTTATTTATATCTTGGAAATAGCTAACTACCCACCAGGAGAGTCACTCACACTCATACTCTCTCTCTCTGTGTGTCTCTCTCTTTCTGCTATCTCTCTCTCTATCTATATATCATCTCTCTATCTATCTACCATATTATTTAACAATAATTTACATGCCAGGCTCGGTTTTAGTCACTGGACATGCGGCAATGAACAAAATAGGCAATGTCTCTGACCTCAGCAGAGATTAACTTTTGTTTAGGAAGACAGGTAAACAAACAAACAAACTAAAATACATATTTAAAGTGATGCTGTTGGTAATAGATTCTAGAAGGAAGAATATAGCAGGGCAAGGGATGGGGCAGTGTTAGGACAGGAGTTGGTGATGACTCTTTTTGTAGAGGGTGATCGAGAAAGGTTTCCTTAATGAGGTTAGGTAGCCAGTCTCGCAGATATGCTGGGTAAGATCTCTGCAGAGAGAGAGAATGGAGAGTGCAAAGGTCCTGGGGCAAGAGTGAGCCAGTCATGCAGGTGAGATTGCAGACACCAAGGTTAGTATGGCAGAAGAGAAGTGGGGGGGGGCGGTGAGGTAGGAGATAAGGTCAGAGAGGGGATGGAGAATAAAGCAGATTGTGTAGGGCTTAGACTTTGATCTTCAATGAAATGGAAAGCCATCAAAAGGTTTTAAGAGGAACATCCTAAGTTGAGGATATTTAACTGGGATATATTTGACAGAGTCTTTTTTCCAGTTGAAATAGGTGGGGTAGATTTCTTTTTTAAAAATGAGTTTATTAGTTTTAAAACTAAAATGTATGGACTTAAAAGTATTTTCTCACTTCTTCCACAGCCTGCTAACCCCTTCTCCCCTTAACCCCTGAAGAACAGGTGGGCCCCCCTTGGCCTCACAGCCCTGGGAGGGAGCTGAGCCATCTTCGGTTCAGAGGTTCCCTTCCCCTCTCTCCTTGCCCACAGGAGGTTGGAGCAGAACTTCTTCAACTGCAGCTGTGACATCCGCTGGATGCAGCTGTGGCAAGAGCAGGGGGAGGCCAGGCTGAACAGCCAGAACCTCTACTGCATCAACGCCGATGGCTCCCAGCTCCCTCTCTTCCGCATGAACATCAGTCAGTGTGGTGAGTGAGTGGCCTGGCCCTACCTGGCTCCAGGGTGCGTCACTTAGACACCAGAGATGATGCTGGTTGTTAGCCAGGGATATCAAAATCTTCCTTTCCAAATGCCCCCCCCCCACCGCCGCCAGCCTTGAACTCTGTGCTTGAGTGCAGGCCTGACTCACCTTGTCAATCCTTGGTCATTCTTGTCACTTTGTGAGCCAGCTGTAGGAAGGTTGGCTCCAGGAATACAGACAGGAATTAAGTGTGCTCCTTCTCATCAAACCAGATGCCCTTTCCCTCTATGAGTTCCCTGTTCACCAAACTTGAAGGAGTATATCTCAAAGTGTGATTTCTGGTTCTTATGTCAGCAGCTTCTAAGATGCTTTCAGAAAAAAGCAGATTTCCAGGCTCATTCATAAACTTTTGAATATCTGGGAATGGATCCCAGAAATCTGCATTTCTAGCAAACTCCCCATGGGAGCCTGAAACATACTAATACTTTGAGAACCACAGCCCAACATGGGATGGTGGTGCTGTGGTCTTAACTGCCAGAAATGCATTCCTTGAGCACCGCCCCACCCCTGCCAGGCCATGTGGGGGAGTCCAGCTGTATGGGCTTCAGTACTGAGTTCTGATGTCTACTGGGGAAGTGATGTAAAGCGTCTTGGATTTGGGGGTCTTTGAAGAACTCTAGCAGGTTGTGTTAGAGTTGTTATTAGGCAGGGTAAGACGTGTTGCCATCAGCCCCATGGACAGTGCTTCTTTTGGAGTAAGTGTTTGCCTGTCTTTTTACCCACCTTGTCTGGCTCCCAGACCTACCTGAGATCAGCGTGAGCCACGTCAACCTGACCGTTCGAGAAGGTGACAATGCTGTCATCACTTGCAATGGCTCTGGATCACCCCTGCCTGATGTGGACTGGATGGTCACTGGACTGCAGTCCATCAACACCCACCAGGTAGGCACCCTGAGCCTGGAGCCCATCAGGGGTTGAGGAGTGATCTCCTTTTAGTCTTTAACAAGGGGAGAAATCTGCGGTCCTGTCACTATAGGAAGAAACATATAGACTTGGTTTCCTTTCAGCTGCAATAATTTCTGGTCATTTTGCTCTTATACATTCTACTCAATTTCTCTGTACCTCAATTTCTGTAAAATGGGCATAGTACCATACCAACATTCGCCTCATACAGTTGATATGAGGATTACCTGAATTATTGCCTAGGAAGAACCTGGCACCTGGTCAGTGTGTTTTCACTAGGAAGACCTCCACTTTCTGTTCAGCTTTCTTTTTGATTCCTAAAGGTGTTTGGGGGTTAGGTGGGGAGGCTGCCCTTGTAGAAACTGTCTGATTGTTGTCTTGTAATTGAAATTTTCAGACAAATTTGAACTGGACCAATGTCCATGCCATCAACTTGACACTGGTGAATGTGACCAGTGAGGACAATGGCTTCACGCTGACGTGCATTGCTGAGAATGTGGTGGGCATGAGCAATGCTAGTGTTGCCCTCACCGTCTACTGTAAGTGCACACCATCATGGGGGCAGCTGTATGCAAGGGGGCACTATCACAGGAGGCTGGAGAGGGGCTGAGATGTTGCTAGAGTTGAGCTAGAGCAGTGGGCTGGTCTACTAGCAAGGGCAGAAGGACTTGTGTAAGGCAGGACTGAGCAGTAAGTTCCTCGGTAAAATCCCCAGAAAGGGGCATTTCTGTTTCTCAGAAGATGGTATGCTTCTTCTAACTCAACAATGTCGTCAGGACACACCTCAGTTGGCCCATCCTGTCTTTTAAGTCCCTAAGGGATCCCGAAAGGGAATCCTATAGCTAGGCTGGATCCTGGAAACCTGAATGAAGGCAGAATCTCTTCTCCTTTGTAGGGTGGTGGTGGGGCCTCTCCTCCCCTCAGCCTTTTCAGAGTGGGTGGGGGAAGAATTGGGTTTTCCATCCCAGTTGCTGGAAGGCTGCTCAGGATGCAGGAGACTCTGTGTCATGGGTTTCAGCTCTCCTCTCCCCTGACAGATCCCCCACGTGTGGTGAGCCTGGAAGAGCCTGAGCTGCGCCTGGAGCACTGCATTGAGTTTGTGGTACGTGGCAACCCACCACCAACACTGCACTGGCTGCACAATGGGCAGCCTCTGCGGGAGTCCAAGATCATCCATGTGGAGTACTACCAGGAGGGTGAGATTTCCGAGGGCTGCCTGCTCTTCAACAAGCCCACTCACTACAACAATGGCAACTATACCCTCATTGCCAAAAACCCACTGGGCACAGCCAACCAGACCATCAACGGCCACTTTCTCAAGGAGCCCTTTCCAGGTGAGGGCAGCATGGCCAGCTCTGGGGTGTACAGATTCTTTCTTGGAGCTTGGGGGTAGGCGTGAGTCATGGTAGCTTGAGAAGAGAAGCGGCATCCATACTCATACTGTTATCATGGGCAACCAAACACTCATTGGGGCATGTGCAACCACCATCATTTGTTGTGTCAACTAGGATGAAGTCCATCTTCCAATAGCTGTCTGTTGGTAAGAACCAAGACCCTTCAGAAATACACAGTTGTGCATAGGAGGGCATAGTGTATTATAGAAGACAATGCAGGCACAGTAATGGGAGAGAATTTTGATGCTAGCTTTTACTTGTCGGGAGATTCTGGTCCTTATAGCCTACTTTTCTAAGCCTTGATTTCCTCTTCTATGAAATGGGCATGACAACATTGCTCGTGTGGTTTTTACATGAGTCAATGTATGTAAAGCATGTGCCACAGGGTTTGACCCATGGTGATGGTTCCATGACCTTTCCAATGCAAGGGACTATGGAGTCTATCCAGGTCAACCCTGCATTTGACAGATAGGTGACCTGAGCCGCATTCTACTTGCTGATCTGGATCAAGGCTTGACTTGGATCCAGGTTACCAGGTCTGTGACTCCATTCCTGTCTTCTTCTGTGGTGAGCTAATGGGGGTGAACCTGATGCCATCAGCTTAAGATGGTGCTCAAATCCAGTGGACGAGGACAAATCATTGCAGTCATTGAAGAATTTTGCTTGATTGGATTTTAGAGAGATGATTCCATCTTTGTCTGTCTGGGCTAGGGTATTTCAGATATCTTCCTGGAGTTGGAGGAGAAGAAAACACCAAAAAATTTAGTGGTTGCAACATCTTTTGGTGGTTTCCGCAACTGATCAGATTCTGACCATGAAGCCATGTATGCTTTGTGCTGGAAACTGACTGGGTGACCTATGGCCTTCGATCCCCAGGAATAAGAGGTTCTAATGGGATAAAGAGAAGTGTAAAGACTGATACGATACATACCCACACACATGCACACAGACACACATCCAAAGATAAGAGGCAGTGAGAGCTAGCACTAGGCAGGATCTGTTTGTATGAAGGTGACTTCACAGCCTATAAATCACCAGGGGGTGGCAGCTTCAGGGTCCTTACTTATTTATCTCATGTAAGGGAACTTGAACTAGAGGCCCCAAGAGTAAAACTAGAGAAATGAGGCTGAGCGGGAAGCTAAACTCTTGCCGTTGAGGTACAGGGATGGATAAGCCATCTCTCTGGAGAGGGTGGAGAAGGTGCTGATGCTTGAGGCTCTGGAGATCACATATAATCTGATGTTTCCAAATCATCTCCAGCATGCCCATTAGGCGGCCTCAGGACCCATCCCATTGTGGGCTGTGTTGGGCTGTCTTTCAGCAGGTAGATGGGTCCTGGTCTGCACTGTGGAAGCAATGGCTTTCAGAGCAGAGATATTTTGCTCTTCTAGGCTGCAAAGTCAGGCTAGATCTTGCTGACATAAGGGGCTGGAATGGCCCTTTGCCCCACCTGTGCCCACCTACTGATTACAGAATAAATTATATTTTTGAAGAGGAGAATCTACGCTCCCTCTTGGGAAAGGATTGAAGCACCTTAAAGCAATGCTTCTGTTTCCAAAGGGAAACTCCTGAGCCCAGAGAGAGTGGGGAGCTCAGGAGGGAGAATGAGCCACTCTGGGCCCCTTTCCTCACAGAATGTCCTGAGAGCTGCGGGCAGCAGCAACAGTCGAGTGATGTGGTGGACACAGCTGCTCCTTTGCTCTTCCTCCTCTTGGGAGGAAGCTATTGTCTGCATCCTCCCTGTCATGCAGATACTTCCTCTGTCATCACAAGGTGCAGCAAACAGCCTCTTCTCCTAGTCTCTGGATACCCTCGTCACCATTGTCAGGTTTCAACACTCCTTGGGTCAGTGGTTCTCAAAAATGTGGTCCCGGACCAGCAGCATCAGCATCACCTGGGAATGTGTTGAAACTTAACTTCTCAGCTCCCACTCAGATCCACTGGATCAGAAATTCTGGGATAGGGTTTAGCAGCTGGGTTTTAAAAAGCCTTCAGGTGACATACTCCTTTCTTTGCAGTCTGCTGCCATGGCATTTGGTGGGAATCTGGCCCTAGGAGGAGGGAGGGAGGATAAAGTTACAGAGAAGGCAGCTTACCTAGGGTCATGTACTCAGACATATCTACACCCTGCCAGGGCCACCCTGTGCAAAGGTTTGCTTGTTTGATGAGCCTTCGTGTTAAAGGAATCTGGATGATGAAAAGGCAGTGACAGGGAAAAGATGGGCCAGTCATGTCAAGTGACAAGATGTCTGAACGTTCAGGAGTGTCAATTATCTGGGGGAGCAGGTAGGGATATGTCATAACCCTCAAAACCAAACCTCACACCGGCTGAGCCTGGGTTCAAAGCCGGTCTGTGATTCTTTCTCTTCTCTTTTGATGTCAGGGTGTGGAGACATCATATTTATCATGTGTACCTCTCTTTTGCTCCCAGGCAGCAAAGCATTGAGGTTAATAGCAAGGGCTTAGAAGTCAGACAGATTTAGGTGAAAATCCCATCTGTGGTCCTCCCAGACTGGTGGCCTCAGCTCCTAGAATGATGAGCTGAGTGCATGGTCAGCACTAGATGAAGGATGATCACTACTCTATGCCTCTGTTTCTTCATCTATGAGATGAGAATGATAAAAGTATCTGCTGCCTAAGTTACCATGAGGATTAAATGAAGTCATGTCTGCCAAGTGTGTCTGGACAGTGAAAAGGTTTACTAGCTATTGGCTATTGCCAGGATTCTTGGGATGCAGAGATGAGATGAATTCAAGAGTTCTAGAACTGATAGTCATTCTCTGGCCAAGCTAGTAAGTTCTAACAGATTGTCTTAAGGTAGTCTAGGGTAGTGGATGTGGAGATACATTGCCAGGATTCAAATGCTCACTTAATCACTTGTCAGGTCTGTGACTTCAAGCAAATTACTCTTCACCTTCCTGCTTCTACCTCAAATGTTGTGGTGAAGATTAACCCATATTAGGGCCCCCTCTTGAAGAGTTATGGTGAGACTGTAGGAGACATATGACATGTGCACTTCATTCATGGCACAACCACAGTTCCTACTCAAATGGTGCCTTGACATGCTGGCCCTTGGCATGCAGTGCTCCTCTCAGCCTGCTGCTGGGGTCAGAGGTGAGGACTATTCCTGGGAATGATCCTTCACTGTGAACACGTGAGACCTTCCCACAGGTGAGAGAAGAGGCGGGATGTCTTCCTCTTCCAAACTCACAGGCTGCCTGGATGTATAAATGCTCTCAGGCTCCAGCACCAGAGTTAAACATTCATAGGCTGACTTGGAGATTACAGGGTTCACACACTCAGCCAAAACATTTGGCTAACGTGAGAATATTATCTAATAAATAGGAGCCTTATGAGAAATATGCAAATCAATGTAAACTGTGAATTGATCTGGCACCTCTCTTCTCTCAGGCTCTGAAGCCAATGCTAGAGTTTCCATCTCTTCCATTTTTCCTCTAAATCAGGCATGAGGTCACCTGCAGTTGAAAAGAGGGTGGTGGCATGAAGGGCATGCTCAGGAATGTGGAGATAGCATGTTGCTCTCCCATAAGACAACACAGAGCAAGCAAGCAACCAGACAGTGGGTTTACTGTAAATAAGACTTTCTCTGAAAGACTCCTTCACAGAGGGCATCTTATTCCTCTTAGGTAGTTAGAGAATACTTATTGGTTCATACTTAATAGAGCTCTGACTTTGAGGGCACATGCTGAATGAAGAACTGAATTCATCTTCTCAGGGCATGGTGGGCCTGGGGCAGGAGGAGGAGGTGTGATATGGGGTAGTGGGTCCCAAAGGGACTTACAGCATCAGCATCATCTGAAAACTTGTTAGAAATGTCAAATCTTGAGACCCAACCCAAGCCTATTGAATCAGAAACTCTTGAGCGTGGTCCAGTCATCTGTGTTTTTTTTTAATTTTTAAAGATTATTTAACTTTCTATTTTGAAATAGTTTGTAATTTATATTAAAAAGTTACAAAATAATACAAGGAACTTTCTTCTACTCTTTTCCCAGCTTCCCCAGATGTTAACATCTTACCTAACCTGGATACAAGGATCCAAACCCGGATGTTAACATTGATCCAACACTATTATCTAATTTACATACTGACATTTTATCAGTTACCGCACAGACACCCTTTTCCTTTTCCTTGTCTAGGATCCCATTGGAATTACAAATTGCATTGAGTTACTATGTCACTTTAGTCTTCAAATCTGGGACAGGTCCTGAATAATCACTAGTTACTTTGTAGACTATCCCTCAATTTGGAGTTATCTGATTTTTTTTCCTTATGACTAAATTCTAGTATGCATTTTTGGCAAGAACACCACAGAAGTGATGTACTCCTCTTTCCATATATTGCATTGGGGCTGCATAATGTTGATGTGTTTGGCACTGGAGGTTTTTATCACTTAGCCAAGGTACAATCTGCCAGGTTTCTCTACTGCAAGTGACTGTTTTTCCCCTTTGTAAGTAATAAACAAAATATTTTAAAACTTTGTTGCCAGGTTGTTTCTCATAATTCTTTTGCCCTCTAGTTTTAGCATTCATTGATGATTCTTGCCTGAAACAATTATTACTGTAGTATTTGCTAAATGGTGATTTTTCTGTTATCATCATTCCTTCTGCTTTCATTAATTGGAATTCTACTGTAAAGAAGAGCTTACCATTCTTCCCCATTTATTTATTGAGTTACTGACTTGTAACAGTATGGACTCTTAGATGTTTATATTGTTCTATGGCTAATAATTCATGTGTTAGTTTGCTAGGAATACCATAGCAAAGTATCACTGACTGGGTCAGTTAAACAACAGAAATTAATTTTATCCCAGTTCTGGAGGCTGGAAGTCTGAGATCAAGGTGATGGCAGTGTTGGTTTCTCTTGAGGTCTCCCTCCTTGGCTTGGAGATGAAAGTTTTCTCCCTGTGTCTCTATGCAGTCTTCCCTCTGTGCATGTCTATGTTCAAGTTTCTTCTTCTTATAAGGACAGCAGTCATATTGAATTAGGGCCCATCTTAATGACCTCTTTAAAGAACTTCTCTCTAAATACAGTCACATTTAAGGAACTTGGGGTTACAGCTTCCATATAAGGGTTTTGGTGAGACACAATTCTGGCCATAACAATCCATGACTGTCCTCATTTTTTTACTCAAATGGTCCACATTTGGCTATCAAGAGCTCTTTGTATCAGCTCCCGTGTCCTCTCTCCAAGCCTCCATTAATCTTGGAGTCCTTTCTTGCTGCCTGGTATCGAAATCTGTCCCAGGCACATTTTGTACTTTTCCCTGGCCCAGCCCTGAAATTATCCATTTCCACATTCCTTTTGTTGGAGGATGTTTTTCACCCTTTGGATGATTCTGTTGCATGCTAAAGTTTGAGAATCTCTGGTAGAGTAGTCAAGGACCCTGACTTGGATTTGAATCCAGCTCTAATCCCTTCTTAGATGAGTGGCACTCGAATAGTTGCTTAATCTCTGTAAGTCCATTTCCTTATCTGTTAAATGGAGATAATGCTACCCACCTCCTAGGATGGTTATAATGACTGAGTCGTATGTCGCATGAAGCATTTAGCACAGTCCCTGGCTCATAATCCATGTCCAATAAGGATTAGCTTTTATTATATTAGGTGAGTTATTTCTAGAGGCCAAAGGTCACATAACATATTTCCATCCGAGAGATGGGCAAATTCTAGAGGGATTCCCAAGAACTTCTCAATGACTTACTGGAGTCAACTCTACATATCAATTCAAGGAGATCATAGCTGGCATTTTTAAGAAAGGTTGAAGGGAGCGTACTCCACAGCATCATCCTCAGCACTCTGTGTCCTGAAGGAGGAAGGGCTGTGGATGATATAGTGGATCTGGATTTAATTCCCTGTCTCCTAATGAAACTATTGTGGTTTCTAGTTTCCAGGTGGGCCACCTCACCTAAAATCAGGAGCTTTATCTCTCACTTCTTCTCCATCTGGAGAACCCCCTCCTAAAGTGCCAGTGTAGGTGGGGACAGGTGTGATATGCTAAGGGTTTTAGGTCAGTTGCTGTGGGAACAGGGATCATGGTGAACGGGAGAGATCATAGCTATTGGGACCACGTAGTGTGTCTGTTCTGGTTTTTATTACATTTGTTAATTACCTCTTTGTCTTTTTTGCAGAGAGCACGGATAACTTTATCTTGAGTAAGTCTCTTTTACCTTTTGCTTTGAAACTGATCTATTCTGATACTTTTGGTAACTATTGGATCCAAATAGCCCTCTCTCCTATTCCACATTATCCCCTGCCCATGGCAGCTGAGGGTTCTGAGTGAACTGTGAAAAAGAACTAGAGAGCAGAAATGTTTCTTGGGGAATTCCCAGGCCACCCTTCTTGGGTAATAGCTTTGTACCTCAGTTGCCCCAGATAGTTTTCTAAGATCTGACAAGGTTGTGGTCTCCTTACCTGGGTAGAGGAGCTGTGTCAGGATGAATGTGGGGTTTCACGTGCCTCAGTAGACCCCTCTTGATCATCTTAGTTGTTCTTGAAGAGAAAATATGAAGCCTCAAAACCTTGTGTTTGCCACATGCTTCAAGAAATTTTCCCAAACCCACCTTATAATGAGCTGTGACATACAAGGTTTCCTGATAGGTGTGTGTGTCCTCAAATAGAATTACCGAGGCTCAGTTTATAAGTGATTTGGGGCTAGGGCTAGACTATCCTAAAAGAATTTGAGATTTTGCTTGTGGACTGTGGGGAAACCTATGTTTATTCCTTTTTCGTTTTTTACCCATTGTAGGTAGGAAAGATAACAGTAATTACTGCCATGTCTGCCAGTGTCTGTCCCAAGAGAGTAGACCAATGCTTTAGGAATAACCCTGGCTGTTTGGCACTGATGCAAATATCCTGTGTGATTTCTTTAGTTGTCCTTGGTCTTAGAGGACCTGTAATTTCACAAAATGTCCCTTCAGAGAATTCTGAATTGGGGCCATTTCTTGCCAAGATGGTGATTCTAGATGGTGGTGGGGGGGGGGGTGCTGGGGTGGTGGTGGCAAATAGATGCTTGACTTTGACTTCCCATCCCAGCCTTGCTGGGTAAAGGTGGTGTCTCCTGGTCAGATGGTTCTGTCTTTTAACTTTAGCTGCCATCGTGTTCTGAAATTATGTTCTGAAAGTGTTGGGGGGGGGTGATAGTGGGTTGTTTTTGGGACCATCAGCCCCCTGGATCTCACTGAGGAGTAAAGAAGGAAAAAGGAAGAGTATGGGAGAAGAGAGGAGAGGAGAAGGAATGCCTACAGCAAGGAGTAGCAGAATGTCAGCAACAGCTGCCATCACCAGTAAAATTTGCCTAATCCAGACCCTGGCCTGGATCCCAAATCATTGTTGTATTTTCTATCCCATAGTTGCCCAGGTTACATTATTTTCTCTAGGGTGGTGGTAGGGAATGGGAGTGAAGGTCCTTTATTCCTTATGGGGCCTGCCCTTGAGCTATAGTGGCAGCCAGGTGACCAGACAGGGGCCTGGTGTTGGGGGACTCCTGCAAAGCCTAGGAGGGAAGGCTGCAAGAGCCTGGTTTCCGGGGGAAATTCTCCAGCAGGAAGTCTCCAGTGGACTTGAGAGTTGGACAAGGACTGTGGATAAGGTTCCCCTGGCCAGGAAGTTAACTGCCCTTCTCTTTTTGTGTTTGGTTTTCAGTTGACGAAGTGAGCCCCACACCTCCTATCACTGTGACCCACAAACCAGAGGAAGACACTTTTGGGGTGAGTCACTTCTTGGTAAAGAGGAGCATGTTCACTGGGGCAAACTACTGAGTTTTTAGACTTCTTTTGCTTTGCTGACTTTTCCAAATATTGTCCTACGTGGAACTTTGGGAAAAAAGTATTGTTGAGTGAACGCCATTCACGGGATTTAAACCTTCCTTGTTTGATGGGAATAGTTCATTGTTTGAGGAAGTCTTTGAAGATCTGCTTCAAGCCCTAGGGTTCCAGAGAGAACAGTTTGAAAGCCCTGGTCTGTTAGGAGCCCAGCTGGGCCAGATCTGCTGGGGCTGCTAACTGTACCAACCTTTCATAAAAGGCCAAGTTGCTCAGGGCATTTCCTTGGGTGGTTTTCTCAAGCGTCCCAACCCTACTCTCTCAGAGCCTGAGATTTCTCTAGGGAGGAGAAGAAAGGAGTCTTTTTAGAGTCCAGATTTTTAGATCTTCCTGGGTAGGAATATTACATAAAGAATTTCAACATGAAGACACAGAGTTTGCTTGCTAATTAAAATGACGATAGAAGCCTCTATCTAAACTTGCTTTTACATCTCTTAGGATGACCCCAGGTGAGAAGGGTTCAGAACTTAGAACACTGACTCATGGAACTTTGTCTAATCAAGTTGCATAATTTATTATATTTTAAAAAATGTTCTTAGGGTCTCACAAATGATGTCCTCTGAAGATCTTACTCAGTAGCACACTCCCGAGAGGGCCGCTACAATTGCTACTGCAGTGGGACCCTTTTCATCTGGGCATACACATTACTTTCAAGGCCTTTGGGTTTTCGGTGACTGCTCCTGACTGTCTGTTTGTGGCCCTAATAGGTATCCATAGCAGTGGGACTTGCTGCTTTTGCCTGCGTCCTGTTGGTGGTTCTCTTTATCATGATCAACAAGTATGGTCGACGGTCTAAATTTGGAATGAAGGGTAAGGCGGAGTTTTCATTTCCAAGGATATCATGGGGGGAAACCTGACTGCTTTTGATCAAAAGATGCTGCTTTCATCTCCCTTTGCTGTCTGAGAGGGCCTCTGGTTACAGGGCTTAAGCGGTCCTTGTGGATACTCCTGTCTCCACCCTTGTACTTGGTAATATGGATTGAAAGCAGAGCTGGGGTCTGTGGGAATCAAACTGTGCATCGGGTGGTTTTGCTGTAACTGCTGATAAGCATTGCTTAGATGGACTTGTGCAATGAGGATAACTTGAGAAAGAAGTTGGATTTGAGGGCAGATGAGGAGGAACTTAAGTGTCATTTTGTTATTGGTGGGTCAAAGGACTCCTAGCTTGAGGACTTGGTTTTTCTCTTGTCTGCACCCATCTTTGGAACTGTGTTAGGAAGGCATTAGCATAGCAGATGTAGGGTGGTAGAATCTGGTGCTGAAAAGCTGCCCATGCAATGGGATCTCAGCACGTAGCTCTACACCGAGTCCCAGAATGGATGCCAAGAGCAACATGATTTCTAAATCTGCTGGCAAGCTTCCATGACACAGAGTACTCCATCCCATAGTGGTGGGGTGTGGTGGTGGGATGTGGCTCTCTGCCAAGGTTTGGGCAAGGGGACTGGCATAAAAAGGGTTAATGTGGTGAATTAGCATCCACCTGCCTGGCCCCAGAGATGGATGTGACCAAATGGTTCAAGGGAGGCTGGATACCAGTTCCAAAACAGAAATTTGAATTTCAAGATACACTTCCAGCTGAGGTTTTTATGTACAGCTTATGTTGGGTGGCGGTGGGTAGGAAGGGACCATGAAAAGTTTGACAAGCCATTAGGCTGCTGAGCCAGATTCAGGTTGGTGTTTTCTGGTGAGACTAAGGGATCTAGAAAGATACATTTCTATGGCTTCTGTACATGAGGGAGCATGTTTCCTGGTGCAGTAGTTTTCAGGTATCTGTGGTGGACATGCTGACCTTGGGACTCAGCAACTGAAGAAGAGTACTTGAATGACACTTACAGGGACAATGACCCTCTGAACTTATATACAAATATTTGAGTGTTTCTACATAGAATAAAACTAGTCTTTAGCTTGTATTATATTCTCAGAAGATTTTATGACTCCTTAAAGAGTTCAGAACACTGATACATAGGAAGATACCCAGAGAGGATTAGGACAGAAGACGTGGGGACAGACTGCCTGGTTTCCCAGAAGCCTTCTGCTTCTGCACTCTGTGCTCCTGATCAACCTGAATGAGTCCCAGCAAGGAAAGCCAGGTTTTCTTTAATCATCTGAAATATTCTGACCAAGAGAAATACATGTGCAGACAAATTACAAAGGGGGGATAGAAGTTTGGCCTGAAGCCAGATGATTTAAACAAAATCAGACCTCTCTTAGGCACCTTGATTGGAGATGTTTTATCTGCCAACACTCACCATGTGCCAAACAGGGCTTTCCAGGTTTAGAAGATGAGATGACCACTGAACGAGCTCACAGCTTCCAACCTTAGGCTAATCCTTGGGCTCCTGGCTCTGAGGACCGGCGCTACGGCCTGTGCAGAGTTTTCCAACCACGGGAAGAACCTCCCTAACTCTTCCTCTTTTCATCTGAGAAGACATCAGGGCCTTGACCAAAGAGAAGGATAGGGCATTATTGCTCTTCCCCCGAGGAGGCACACCACCATCTGAGACCCTGGGACATGCTTGGCACTGCTGCGAGAGCAGATTTTTCCTATTAATTGTCATCTGGTTTCTGGAACAGCGTGTCCCCATGTCGATGGATTAGGCAGCACCCAGGGCGGTGTCTCCTCTCAGCTGTCCTCGAAGCTTTTCTCAGCTCCTGCTCCCCTTTCCCAGGATGAGCTGCCATCCTTGGCCCTGGGTGGACCAGGAGAACATGTCCACGTAGATGGGAGTAAGATAGTCTCTTCTTAAAGTCAGGCAGCTTAAAGAAGTTAGGCTAGAGTTAGAGACAATAAGAGATAGTGTATCCAAGACTCTCCTTGTTTAGAATTAAGCCTGCAGCAGTCTGATCTTTATGAAGCCAGATTATGTGTAGGTCTCATTTTAGGATAAGTAAGCAAATGCCTCAAGTTGCTTATAGGCTTGATCTTTACTAACAGTAATCATCCCAGTCTAGGAACAAGAGTGATGCTGTGGGTACCAGAAGTTCCCCAACTCTAACTTAGGGAAGCCCTCATGTCTTCTGGTCTACCACAATCTCAGTTTTGAATTTTGAAATCTGGGTGAGAATCTTTGATGCCCCTTAATTATCTTCTGGCTTTAGCAAAGTTGCTACCTTCTGGGAGCCTATGTTTCCTCAACTTCTGAATGGGAATATTACTACCAACCTCACTGGTTTGCTGAAAGTGTTGAGGTCTGCTTGTAATTGGCATATAAAAAAGGAGCCCTGGGAGCCATTTCCTTCTCCTTTTCTTTCTGTATAAACCTTTATAAGCTCCTTTTATTGGGCCACAAGAAAGGCTGCCCTCCGAAGTCTCGATCTTGCCCTCTTTTGTCCCATACAATATTTAGTAAAAATGTCCCATTATGCATGATTCCCAGTGTACTGTCATTTCTTTGTGAAAGGGTAAACTGAGGCAAGGTGGGCTGATGCCATGGGAATAATGCAAATAATTGCAAAGGAGAAGGAAGCAAAGTTTATTATCCACTTTCCATAGACAGAGAGGGACCTGGCACTCAATAGGCTAGTGTGGCCTCTAAGGCTGAGAGGCTGGGTATATTTAAGGCCCTCTTTTTTTGGCTAAGGGAAAAGTCTGGAGGTTGTATTCTTTGGTGTAGATAACAGAAGTCGCATAAGTCTAGTTGCTAGATATCCCCAGGCTGGTATCTCGTGACTCCAGATGATGGGCCAGAGATTGTTATGGAAGACTGATAGTGATGTATCATTGCCGGAAACATAGATGCCTAGAAGAACAATTTGGACGAGACATGCTTAAGGGGCTAGAAGTATTTACCAAGTCTTAACTCTGGGAGGCCGGCTTTACTTTTTGCTAATGATAGGTAAAAGAATAGGCTGGTCAGCAGAAAGGCTCAGCAATACATGAGAGGGCTAGGACTGGGACAAAATGGCTGCACTACTGTAGGATTATTTTACCAAGTTCTATTCTAGGATTCTTGGGGTACCTACCTTTCACTTTGCTCACATGTCGTCTGTCTGTCCTGCTAGGCCAGGAGTGATTTATGGCAGAAATGACAGATCTCACAGCCCTGTATGGCTGAGACTTCCCATGACATTTGACAAATGTGTGTTGAACTAAAAAATGAGTGACTTTAATTTTAATATCAAAAAAATTCACAGTTTGTAAATCAGCAATGAGCTAGTTAGAAAATCTGAAATGTCGGGGTGGTGGGAAGTAGAGTGGGATGATGAGGAAACTCATAACCAATTCTCATTGTTCACCTCTGAGGGCCTGGAATCACAGTGGGGAGATAAGGAGGGCCCATGAACATGAACTTTACTACCTTCTGAGAAATGAAAAAACGTAGAAAAACACAAAGATTAGTATAACAAACACCCGTGTTCCCTCCACCTTAGAAAAGCAACTGCTGCTGTTTTGTTTTATATTTGCATCTAATGCTTTATTTGTAGAAAAGATAAAACATGACTGATAAAACTAAAAATACTTCAGCCATTACCCTGGGTCCTATTTCCATCTCCATCTCCTTAGGGAGTCATTCTTCAGAGTTCAGCCTGCTTCACATGTCTTAGTTTCTCTTCTTGTATCTCTGCCTCTCTGTGTCTGTCTGCTATCCCTCCTCTCATGGCTCTCAGACTGCCAATTAGCATCTGCCTCTACCATATGACAAAGCTGGTAACCAGTTCATTTTTATCCTTCTACCTGTATGTATATGTACACATATGGGGGTGCCAAAAACATGTATATACATTAAAAGTATGACGTTTGCTTACAAGATGGCATTCATCAAATGAATGCTAGCATCACCATGAGACAGGCAGAACAGTCAAAGAAAATGGTGGAAGCACTGTTGAGTGAACATCATACTACACATTGCTACCATAATTTAATTCAACTTTGAAAAGTGATACATAGATAACATCTCTTTAAAAATGTGTATACATTTTTTGGCAATCCAGTATATGTCTCTATATATCCATATATAGATATATAAAGATGCACATGTATGTATATATTTACAAAATGCATGATTTTGTGTGTGTTTTAATTTATGCACATGTTTATACTCTGAATAACCTGCATTGTGCTTTATTTCCTTATTAGGATTTCTCTATGTGGGAATGTATAGGAATTCTACTAGATGCCTATTTTATGGCAGATGAATACATTAACCAGATCTTACAGAAAAAAAAGAAAAGACTCGAGTGTGCTTTGTCAGATTCCTCCTTACTTTTATCAACTGCCATCTTATTGATCAAAATTTTGGCTTGGGGAGGGGTTCACTTTAGGATGGTAGATCACCTTTTCTTGGAATCCCAAAAGTTTTAAAATGGCAGTAAGTGTACAGTGTGGGTCTTTTTTGTTGTTGGTGAAGTCCAATGCCTTAGAATGGTAGGGGTGACTGGTAAGGCATGAATGTCCTGGGCACAGGTCTATCGTTCATATCTATCAGCCCGCATTCCTAGAGAACAAGGCCCTGGAGGATCCCTGCTGTGTCAGGCATTAACTTTTTGGTTGCCAGATCATGAGGTGGTCCAGGTGGTGGGTACTTGCAGGGCTCAGGGCAGGGGCTATTTATTGGAGGTCCAGAAACATATGAACATATTTCAACATTTTAACAACTAATTATATGAGTGTTGTACCAGTGCATCCTGGGCCTGAAAGTAAGATGGGTCAGAATTTATGCCAAGTTTATTCTCACAACATAGTTTTTAATTAGGCATCAAAATCTAGCTGAACCCCCCTCCTATTTACAGTTAGGGAAACTGAGGCCTAGAAAAGGAAGTGACTTACGTTGAGTTCACCATCTGGTTAGGCCCTGCCTTGTAGCCCCACTCACTTTTTGTGGTAACTCAAATGTCCTAACTACTTTGTCTTGGCTGCCCCACTGTACACATCACATGTTGTTAGAACAATAATCAGGCAAAAGAGGTTAGCGTGTCTGAACAATAATAAAACATGCTTATAGTTTTCATATGACGTGAGTATCATTATTATTTAGTGCAGAAAAAAGCAAGTATTTGGATCTTTTGCAGCCTGTAAAAAAATACACTGTTTGGCTTCTTTTCCTCATGACCACCTCACAAGTATCTTAAAATACTTCTCAATCAGAGATATCATGAGAGTCAACTTCATACTTCTTGGCTTTCTCTTACTCCCACAGAGGAAACAGAATAATGGTTTATTAAAGACGAAGCAGACTTTAGGCTTATTGGGTGAATGTTCCCTTCGTCCAGCTAAGGAAGCTGAGACCCAAAGACATGTGGTGATATTTCAGAGCACACAGCTAACTAGAGCCTCCTGGCCCTGCTTTCCCACATGCTTGGTTTGTGCAGAGAGCCTGGGAAGATTTGCAAAGTAAAGCTGGGTTGTGAATAAGTCAACTAAATCCCTCCAATGCTCTAATTACCTTCTAATGCTGTCCCATTTGAACAGGGCTTTCGAAAATTCCTCTTATTAATCTACATTTTCCAACCTGGGACACACCTGGCTTTGGGGAAAGGTAGGAGCTGATGCAAAAGTAGGCCGAGAGGACTTCTTTCTTTTCTTTCTGGACACGTTAGAGACCCTGTGGTGGGGCAGTGGAAGCCCAAAGACTGGGAAAGAAGAGAATCAGGGACTCCTGCTTGGGCTTCCGGTAATGCTTTAAGTGCCTCATCAGCAACCGCTGGCCTTTCATCCTAATGGTTGGATGTGTGCTGGTGCCTCTGATGGGCCTGCGAGTGAGCACTTGCAGGACTGTTCCATTGTAAATTAGCGTTAGTTAATAGGTACTTAAAGTAAAGTGGTTGCCTATTTGATTATGATTGGGGGTTATTAACATTTTTTTCCATAAACAGATGGTAACTGTCCTCTGAGTGGATTGTAGAATCCTGCCAGAGTCTTGATTTGGAGGGATTGGCTCCTGCCAAAAGATCTCAGGGGCTGCTGTGTGTTGAATGGTCTTGTTATCCTTTTGGTTTAACTGCTTGGTTAAGGGACTGATCAGACTTGGGAAGGAATCATTTCTGCCTTCTCTTCTAACCTTGGGGCGTTGGACTGAGAAGCATTTCTTCCAGGTGGATGGAGGTAGGGTTGGGAGGGATTGTGGATTCCTAAGGTGGGACATTCTAACTTGGCATTTCTCTCTCAGCTAGGATAGAGTACCCCTGCACAGAGCAGGGTAATTGAGGCAAGGCGCATGATATGGGTTAGGAGACATCTGAGACCATTGAAAGGAGTCCTGACACTGGATGAGGGAGCTCTTGGTGTCATTGAGTATAATAGCTTCCTTTGCCTTTCGAAATATACTTATTTGACATCTATGTTAAAGGGGATTGCATGCCAGGAGCAGTGCAAGGCAGAGATGAAACTGGGTGGAGGAATTGGTTTCCCTGACTTCCTGAAATATGTTCATTTTTCCTTCTTTCTTGGCTTCTTTTTCTATTTCCTCTCTCGAATTGAGGTGTGTGATGGAGGAATATACCTTTGACCCCTGAAACAATCCTGTACTTAAGACTCCTGGTATAAGATGACTCTTTGAACATAATTTTGAGAGTGGTTTCTGGCTTCTTTCCTATGATGTTATCCTAAGGTTCTTGTATTCTCCCAACAAATGTTTGCATGCCCTTCATTTCTTTTTGACACTTTGACAGATCCTCCAAGTGGCCTCCTTCTCCAAAACACTCCTAGTCTGAATTAAATAGGTTAAATTTGTGGCAAGTCCAGAGACAGGACATACCTTTATGGAAGCCAGGAACCTTCTGTTCTCTTTCTCTACTTTGGACTCTATTGAGAAACAACGACTGCACATGAATCCCCGCCTGGCTTGTTGACTAAGTTCCAGAATGTGGCTCCCCTGAGCTCTGAGAAGAAGGCTGGAAGGCCAGGTTTGTTTCTCTGACATGCCTTTGCTGCCCTGTTCTTTGTGAGAGCTTTGCAGGTGTGCAGTGCATCATCGTAGAAGTCCCGCGTGGTCACCATTGGTTGTGTTGAGGCGGGACTGTTCTAATCCCCCTGTCTTCACTCCTCCCTCTGGAGGCTCCAGGGAGCCACTGTTCTCCAGCATGGACTTTCCCATTTGAAGGGCAACCCCTGAAAATGGAGTCTGATACAAAATGGCTTTCCTCTGTGGCTCCCTGCTAGCTGGCTATTCCTGGCAGGCCCCACTGTCCTGTGCAGCAGAGCCAAGCAATGGCCTCTCAGACTCATTTAACTTTGGCAGCAGAACACTATGTTCACTAATCCATGTTGTTGTAACTGGCTCCTACAGGGTTAACGGCCCTTTGATACCTCAGTTTAGAAGTTCTCTACCTTTTGTCCCCTTCTACCCACGTGACGAATGAGAGTAACATGCCTCATGTCCTATTGTGGGTGTGACCAGGCTTTCCCAAAAGTGCTGGCTCTCACAGTAATTTTACACCTAAGAAAAATGTATCAGAAGATGAGTTAGCAAATGGGCTTTGAAAAACTAGGGATAAAAGCAAATCCAAGTTCATTTTAAAATTCACAGACTTGATTGGGCATGGGGCCACATGCCTGTGATTCCAGAACTTCTGGAGGCTGAGGCAGGAGGATTGCTTGAGCCCAGGAGTTCAAGACCAGCTTGGGCAACTAGTCTAGAACTCCTGGGCTACAGAGAGAGACCTTGTCTCTGCAAAAAATAAAAATAATTGCTGGGTATGGTGGCACACGCCTGTAGTCTCAGCCACTTGGGAAGCTAAGGTGGAAGGATCGCTTTAGCCCAGGAGTTAGAGGCTGTGGTGAGCTGAGATCATGCTACTGCTCTCCAGCCTGGGTGACAGAGTGAGATCCCTACCAAAAAAAAAAATCACAAATTTTAATATTTTATTAGCCATCAGAAGTCATGGTGTTGTACTTCCTCACTGATCCAGACATTTTGCTGTATCATACATAGTATGGGATGGAAAAACCAAGACGGGATGGAGTTGCCAGCCTTGACTTTCTCACATTGTTCTTTGCTCAAGGTAGTTTTTACCCCTGCAAAGTCAAGTTGCAGAAACTGCTCCAACAGAATCCCTCCTGTCTTCTTGTGGCACATTATCTTTCTCTATTCATCTTCTTTTGGGGACCCTGGAAGCTTTTGCTTGCCCAGAGGAGGCATGGCTATGGGCTTTGGCTAACGAGAAGCTGTCATGTGGCTGCAGTGCCCAAGGTCTGTGTTTATGCAGTCCATTCTCCTGTGAACTCTGCAGAGGGCTTTGGGATGTCCAAAGAGCAGCCCTGGAAACCACGGGAAGCAAAGCAGAGAGATCAAAACAACTGCTAATCAGAAAACATGTTTTTGGGCTAGGGAAGAAAAACCACATGCTGAAAACAACAGTCTCCAAGCCAACTGCTCCAAGTTGCCTGCCTGGCTCCTTATCACCCACTACCCTTTGTGCTGTGTTCCTCGTGGGGGATGAGCTGGACAGTAGAGTGGAGGGGGGTGCACTGCAACTGGAGGAATGGCATCCTTCAGTCAGCTGTGACTCCAGCAACCAGGTGTGTCTGACACCAGTTCCAGGCCCTGAGCTTCCAGGAGGTGCCTCGGGTTGGTTGTCTCCAGCCCTTGAACTCAGAAGTGTTAACTACACTCCCTATTTCCCTTCCTCACTACCCCAGCACGCTTAGCGAGGGACCAGCCAAACTGCTCTGGCGCCTGCCTCCTTATTCTTTTCTCTTGTATTAACTCTGCTACCACAAGCCAGAGGGAAGTTTGCTGGCTTTCTCTCTGATAGGACCAGCTACCTAATTTGTGGGGCCCAGTACAAAACGTTAAAAAAGTATTAAAATCTCAAGATGGCTACAGCAGAGCATTAAACCTCAAGCTCAGAGCTCCTCTGAGCATGGAGCCAGGTCACAGGTCTGTGAAGACAGCTCTGCTTCCTGAATACAAAATCCAGCATGGCTTCAGGCCCTAGCTCTTTTATTATTCCTGAATAGTGATGAAAGAGACAGGTATTTCTGTACTTACTTTTAGAGTGAAGCTCGCTTTTGAGGAAAAGACAAGAATATCTGGTATTTTTTTCACTTCTAATTATAGTAGGGGAAGAGAATGGGAGACTTCAAACATTTGAGTACCTACTGTGTGCCAGATGTCTACTATATCTTATAATATTGAGTCATCATGTTATAAGGTGAGAAAGCTGCTCAGAGTGGTTAAATCGCTCAAGGTCATGTAGCTGGTAAATGTCAAAATCAGGTTTTAAGTGAGTTCACTCTAAACTGATGCTTCTCAATCTTGGTTGCACATTGCAAACACCTGGTGAAATTATGTAACTTCCCAAACCTAGACCACACCCCAAATCAATTAAATCAGGTTTGCGCATTTAAAAAAAATTCTCAATTGATTTCAATGTGCAATCAAGATTGAGGACCCATGGTCTAAATCCAGTATGCATCTGTATAATCCACTGGTTCCCCAGGTCATTTATGCAGTCTGCAGACCAGCTCCGCTGATCCTGCTGGGAGCTTGTGAATCGTGCAACTGCCTGGGATTTACCACGTACCCACCAAGTCAGACCTGGGCCAAGTGGGAGACAACCATCTCTCTAGGTGGCTCTGAATGCTCACTAGGATTTAGGAACCACCGTCCTATACCTGTACAGAAATGATGACTGATAACATGGGCAATGCTTCTCACGCTTTAATGTGCACAGGGATACTGGATTCGAGGAACCTTGTTAAAATGAAGATTCAGATTCAGCAGGTCTGGGGAAGGGCTGAGAGTCAGCATTTCTTGCAAGCTTCCAGAGGATGCTGCTCCATGGACCACATTTTGAGTAACAAGGGGCTAAGTTACTGGTGAAGACCTCAGGCCTGTGAGCCGGGACTTTGATCATCTCTCTGCTTTTTGTGTTTTGCTGAGTGTCATTAACAAAATGAGCCTGCCTCAAAGGCTTACTGTCTGGGTTTTTGTGACTAGAAGATTGCAAATTACCACTAAATTATTATTTGTTTATTTTTGAGACAGAGTCACCCAGGCCGAAGTGCAGTTAAACAGTGATGGCTCACTGCAGCCTCTATCTCCTGGGTGTGACCGATCCTCCTGCCTCAGCCTTCCAAGTAGCTGGGACTACAAGTGTGTGCCACATGCCTGGCTAACTTTTAAAGTTTTTTTGTAGAGATAGAGCCTCAGTATGTTACCCAGGCTGGTCTTGAACTCCTGGCCTCAGATGATCCTCCTGCCTTGGCCTCTTAAAATGCTGGGATTACAGGTATGAGCCACTGCACCTGGCCTATAACCACTACTCTTCAGGTCTTTCAATTCTATTCTCTTTGGATAAATAAGCTTCTCTTCTTTCCTAAAGCAGTTTCTACAACAGCTTTTTTGATTCAAAACCAGACTGCCACCTCCTTCCACATAGGGGCACTCTTAAGGCCTGCTGCCTCACTTGAGCTCAGTGACAGTTGTAAAGTTGATCAACACTGATGTCTTCACTAAAGGGAAAGGGGCAGGATCCCAGAGAGGCCAGCAGGCAGTGGGCAGGTCAGCATTCCCAGCCCAGAGTTCCTTGAGCTGCTTGGGAAGCCATTCCTCTCTTCTAGAAATTTCTGTATCTTGTTTGCTCTTCCTTCCTCTCCCTCAATTCATCTTGAAGGAAATGTTGGAGCTATAGAAAACCGGAAAAGCTTGGACTGGCAGGCCCTGACATGGATCCAGAGCGGGTATGTTGGCAGTTGGAAGAAACCTCATGGGTTAGGTTGGTGGGCCATCCAGGCTGCCCACTGGCCTCAGAGACATCACCCTTGGGTGGCTAAAATCCTATTCTCAGTCCTATTGCTCCAGGGGTTGATATTCGCACTAGAAGACTGCCCTGCCTTCCAGTTTACTGTGGAATGCATTGTATAGTTGGCAGAAGACTTGTCAGTCCTCGAACACTGAGCCTCTCTACCTGATAGGCAGCTTGAGTTCAAAGGGCCTCTGTGCTGGAGCAGCCATGCAAACCTGTTCCCAGGCAGGGGAAGAATGCTAACATCTGTCTGCCAGCAGGCCTTGAAATGAAATCCCAAGGAGGGCATCTGGGTGGCTCCAGGAACTGTCTTTCAAAGTGAACCCTTCCAAATAAATTGGGTTCAGTGGTTGGCCTTGGACCAGTCAAGGGGGGTGCAGAGGGACACTCTGTTGTTGGCCTGACCTCTAGGAAAAGTAGGCAATATTTAAGCACTATGATTAGCTAAGATGTGTGGAAATGGCTCCAACAACACCAATGCCCCAACCGCTCAAGGGTCCCCCGCTCCCCTCACCTGATGCTCCATGTTAGCTTTGCAGGTGGGAAATGCCAACCTGCTGGGGCTGCCTGTAGAGCTTGCTGCCTTCTGAGGAGAAGCACGTCAACATCAGGGACATCCAAGAGCTTGGGAAAATGGACACGCACGTTTGCTGCTGCCCAGCATGTAGATTGGGGCAGCCTTTCTGGAAGGTGGCTTGGCAATTTTTTATTAAAAGTCTAAAATCATTGAAGCCCATATTACAGTGGCTCCACTCCTGAGAATTTAACCTAAGGTGATAATCACAAATGGCTATCCATTTGCAGGATGTCTATCCCTCTGTGACTTATAAACTTTATAAATTTAGAATTACTTAGAGGTCTAACAATAAGTTAAGTACATTATGGTCCATGCATGTGATGTGATGCAATGCAGACCTCAAAAGTACCAATTTTTGAAAGTAGATTTTTAATATTTCTGAATAATGCCAAGCAAATGATAGGAAAGCCAAATACTGTAAAAGATAAAATAGTAAACAAATAAGTCTTAGCCTCTCCCTAATTTCTTGCCACTGGGATAATCACTATTATATTTAGAGGTTCTTGCACATCCTTTCAGAGACAGGTAAAGCTTATACAAGCATATGTTTTTCCCTGTTGCTTTTATACACATGCAAGCTTGTGTTAATATTGTTTCTGTTATTTCTGCTAACAATCTATCTTTGAGATTAGTTCATATCAATTCATAGAGATCTGTTGCATTCTATTTTTACAGTTGCATGCCAAGAACGATATTTTAGCAATATTTATTGATGTGTGAAAATGTTTACAGTATGTTTCTAAGTGAGAAAAGACTACATGTAGTTTCTGTAATCCTATTTTTTTGTTGTTGTAAAACAAAGAGAAAATATTTTCATATATATACTTGGGAAAAATACTGGAATCACATAGAATTATAGGTCAGAATGTAAACAGTATTTATCTTTGGGTGGTGGGACTTGGGATGCCTTTTTATTTCATCCTTTGTGATGTCTTTTTCTGTTTTTCAAGTTTTCTGTATTGAACTTTGAAAACAAAACAGGGCAGTTGTGAGACCCACGAGGACAGAGAGGGTCCTGGGGATGACAGACCCCTCCCTTAGTGGGTCCAGAGTGCTGCCTTACGCCCGCCCCATGCCATCTGCCCCTTCATGGGCAAAGCCATGGCTCTGGTGTGACTTAGGATTGCTGCCTGCACAGTTCAGACTTGCTGTCTGCACAGTTCCTTTGAATGTAATCTCAGGCCTCCTGCTTCAGTCATTGATGGTGAAGGACTGATTAAAAATGCAAATTCCTGGGCCAGGCCACCTCTACTGAATCTGATATGGATAGAAGACCCTGGGAATTTGTGTCCTTAAAAAAATACCCTATGTGGTCATGATGCTCATTAAAGCTTGAGAAACTTTGGTTTAGGTCAGGAAATGGCAAACTTCTTCGTTAAGAGCCAGATAGCAAATATTTTAGACTTTGCTGGTCATATTTTCTGTTGCAACCACTCAACATTGTACTGTAGCATGAAAACAGAGACAATACGTAAATGAATAAATGTTCCAATAAAACTTTATTTGCAAAAGTAGGTGCCAGGCCAGATTTGACCTGCAGGCCATAGATTCAGACCCCATACTTTCAACTCAGTGTAGATTGACCTGCTACCCTTAAAAAATTAATCAGCAGGTGGGGGAGCCTGTCAAGAGCTCCTTATATTTGAAGAAGCAGGTCATAGTATAAATAGCTACAACTAATTGAATGCTTCTTATGCTTCTGGTACTTTTCAGACACAGCCTAAGCCTTCAGACAACCCTGCACAGCCGCTCTTATCTGTGTTATACAATGAGGCAATTGAAAGAATGGAGGGATTAGCTTAAGTTTACCTGGTCAGTAATGGCGAGTTGGCTTGAATGTGGACTTGAAGAGGAAGTTGTCATGTTACAGTCCTATTTTTTCTCTGGTCTTTGGGAAAGAAAAATTTCAAAATCTATTTCCAGGGCATCAGGTACCCACAGGATCCTCTGAGTCCCCAAGCTAAGGAGAAATAGCCATAGCTGTGCACTCGGTGGTGGTGCAAATTCTGAGATTGCTCTGCACCCCACCGACACCTCAGCTGATTGGGGTGCTGAAAGCTATCAGGTCTGCCAGGGGCAGCGGACAGTGCTCAGAATGAGGTGGCTGAGTTTTCTCCCTTGAATGGCAGGGGAGAACTGTTGCCATAGAAATGGCTCCAGCCACTGTTGGACAGTTCAGAGTCCTGCTGCTCTGCATGCTGAGTGTCCCACTATTGTGCCCCAGAGCCTTTAGACCCAGAAGGCTGGCAGGTGACTTTCTTGTGGCCCTCCCCTGATGACCATGCAAGTTTCCCGAGGGCCATTGTTGAACATTAACCCCTCTTAGAGCTGTGGAAATAGGCTGGTACCCTACCTGTCTGCCGAATCCCTTCGGCTGGATTCAGCCTCTGGCCAGTCAGCAGGACGGCTTTGCTAGATGGCAGTGCAGATGATGTCAGTCCCCATGAGGGTCTTCTTATAAAAATACCAATGGCTAACATGTATGGTGAGCCTTGTGTGCCTTGAGATATTGGTTCGTTACATAACATTTTGAAGATCTGGGCTGTTCATTGGATTAATTGAGATAATGGACATAAAACAAAAACTAGAACCTGGAACCCAGTTCCCAGAGTACAGTAACTGCTCAAGTAAATAGTAGCTAATTGTATAATTATTATGAATGACAATCAGGAATCCCCACAGCAAACCTCAGAAGTCAGTATTATAATCTTATTTTTTACATATGAGAAAACCGAGAGTCACAGACCTCTGGGGTTCTATGCAGGGTCAGCGGGTCTGTCTGGTTTCAGAACTGCATGCTCTTAATCATGATCATGCATTTTAAAGTCAGGATATAAGGAGACCCATGGCTGCTGGGAGTACTGGAGTGACCCATCCTAGGGACCTGCAGAAAGCCCATGACAGATTTTTCCTTATTTCCCTCTATCATCTGAGAGCCTCCTGCCCGCCCGTGAATCAGCGGCAAACTCCCAATCTAACAGCTTCATACTTTCCTCTTATCAGTTAATACGCCGCTTATTCAGCCTCGGGTGGACCCTTGGCTATAGGTTAATGGGCCCTTTTGTGCCCTGGTCTTGACTCTTTAATCCATACTCCCACCCCTTTCTGCTCTCTCTCACTTTCCAAGGACACAGGTCCTTGGGGAAACAACACAGCACCTCCTGGCAGAAACCTCACTTCCATATGCCACCTGAGGTTGTGGCTCTAGCCACCTGCCTTGGGAGGGCTCTGCCCAGGTCCAAAGAGGCAGCTGAGACAGGGTGAAGCAGCAGCCTGGGTAGATGCCTGGGCCATTGGGGTGACCTCCACACCATCATCTGTGTCTTAGTGAACATCATGTAAGCCAGAGATGTAGGGGTCATTCCTTGCCCAGCCCCCATCTCTCCACCCCTTCCTGCTCCTGTACAGCCTCTGTCCTGTTGCTGTGACCTAAATATCTCCTGATGTTATCCCCTCTCTCTTTGCACACCACCATCCTCCCTTCTCTTGGGGATCCCACCTCAGCTTTCTAGCCAGACCTCCCAAATGCTCTGGCCCTGGCCCTGGCCCCTTCGGTGTGCTCTCTGCTCTGTAGTCATAGTATGAGAGTCATTACTTTGAAACGGAAACTGGGTTGTGTCCCACTCCCTGCTTCAGATACTCCAGGCTTCCCTCTGTCAGAGAAATACTGACAGCCCTGACATGGCAGCACTGGCCCAGGATGGTCTGGTTCCTGCCGCAACTCCAGCCTCACCATGCTATGGGATTTCCTCTTCTGCCGCTGGTGTTACATGCTCCCCACGACTTGGGTGCCTCCTGCACTTTCCTTCATGGCACTTTGCAGAGTAATTGACAGGGGAGCATAGAGTGAGTACCTGCTGCTCCTAGTAGACTGTTGGGTTTTTTCATCATAGTTGCAGTATCAATAGACTGCCTAAGGCATGGGATGCATGAATGTCCTCTGGGCACCTTGGGGTTTGCACCCAAAGGACTGAAACCTGGGGCTCCTCCCCTGACCACCAGCACCCCCAGTTTTGTTACTACTGTGATGGGTCATGTGATCTGGATATTTCCTTTGGGTGTCTGTTTATTGCCTATGAGAAAGAGACAGGAATATTTCAGAGGAGAATATTCTCCTCTAGTCAACAGCTCTTTTTCTGCATTTTTTCCTTCCTTCCAACCCCATGACACCCACAAACAGGAAGACACTAGGGCTGACCTGCCTTCCCTAAGATTCCGTCATGTATATCTGGTCTTCTTTCTTCCCCAGTGTCTCTTTTCCCACTACTTTGTGCAGAATCTGACCAATTCTATGGCTTCTTTTTCCTGTGCCACACTACTAAAATTTCTTCCCCAGTCTTGCTACTGGGGCTCATTAAAGTTTAGAGCCAGTCAGGCCTGGGGTCGAATCCCAGTTCTGCTGCTTGAGCGCTGTGGGACTTAAGGTGACTTATTAACCATTCTGGGTCTCTATACCCTCAGCTGACAAATGAGAGGGAAAATCCGAAAAATCATACAGGATTTTATGAGAACTAAATGAAATTATGTATATAAAGCAATTAGCTTAGTCCTTGGCCATGTAGTAATCACTCAGTTAATGTGGTGAGAGGAGAAATAATTATGATTTTTGCTCCACTCAAGAAAGCTGTGAGTAATCCACAGGTCTCATTATAGCTGTGGTTCACAACCTTGGTCTTAGGTTAGAGTCACCTGAGGATCTTTTAAAAATTCGAATGCCTGGCCATTCCCCCAGGCAGAAGTCAGAGTCTCAGTGGACAGGCTCCCAGTGGCTGAATAGTTTCTAAAGCTGCCCAGATGATTTCAAAGGGCAGCTAAGTCTGTGAACCTGCATTATGGCTCCCCCTGTCTCTCTCCGAAAGAACACAGGCCTTGGGACTTAGGTAGGAAGGGTGGAGGGCTGAAAACGTGGCTGGGAGTGTTCTCGCTTATGGGACCCCTACTGTGTCTCTGGCACTGTGCTTGGCACTTTATCCACATGTTATCATTTGATTTTCACCATGAACTTATGATGCAAGAGTTACAGTCTCTATTTCCTATAGTAACTTCAGGAATGGTGAGTTACTTGTTTAATGTCAGGCATCAGTTGGCTTAAGGATGAAGGCCCCCGAGATGAGGTTGCTGAGGTTGGGGCTGGGACACTCTCTCTCTTCTCTCCTCCTACAGCATCCTCTTTCAATGAGGGGATAGAGTGCTCCCGTTCCCACCATCCTCTGTGTGAGGGTTGGCTATGCACCTGTCCACCTGCAGTGTTTAATGACCCGGCCCGCTTGTGCTCTCCTGGCCCTCGCCAGCGATCTGCCACCTGTTCTACCACGCGCCGTCGTGCTGTTTGCTTAACAGGGAGATTTAAGTGCCTTGCAAAGACTCCCTGTGGATGGAGGGAGAAGCATCCACTGACTAGAAATGGAAGCATTGTTGTTGTTTTGTGTTTTATTGCCATCAATTTCCAGGCACTCTGTTGGGTTGGGAAAAAGAGAGGGGTGGGGTGGGCACAGGGAGGGAGGAACTCTTTCTTGCCTGACTGTGCAGGCAGATTAGAGAAAGAATTCTTTAGTTCAAACTTTACTGTGCATGTGCAGCACTGGGGAATCTTGTTAAAATGCAGATTCTGATTTGATAGGTCTGGGGTACAGCCTGAAAATCTGCATTTCTTCCAAGTTCCCAGGTGAGGTCGATACTACCGGTGTGCCAGTCACACTTAACAAGTCTTTAACTTCTGGTGAGGGAGACCCAAATCTATTTTTTGGTCCCTGCAATTTTTGTGTTGGGAACCATCATGAAATGGCATGGAAATCTGTGTTCTAGTCCTGACTGCATTCTAATTTATCTTAGGATACGTAGTGAGCTTCATCTTTGTCCTCTAACTGGAGGTGTTTGGATTAAGGGGCTTCCAAGGTCTTTTCTCCCTCTGGTTGTAACATTCTATGATTCTGTCAGTTGGAGAGGGCAGATTAGAGGGAGCATGGATTGAGAAGGATGATAACTAGTGAACTAGTGGGAGATGGGAGTTGTTAAGAGTATCCATTGCATACATTGACTGTTCCTTTCAGGATCACCAGGTTTGAACCCTGAGAAGTCAGAGGTTGGAGGAAATAGGCAATGAACTTTCTTTTGAGCTGTGTCCAAAAGCCCATGGTAGACCATGAACACCTGGCGGTAGTGATGGTGGCTTTTACTTCCTATTCATGTACTTGGCTTCTCTGAATGGCAGGAGTGTTTGTGGGGATGTCTTCCATTCTGCAGGTTCCATGGGAGCTCTGCTCTGTGCTGGCATAGGCTAGGTACTGGGGGATGCAGACACGAGCAGAGCATTGTTTTAAGACAATGGGGTATGTTTCAGAACCTGAATTCTTGCTCTTTCTTTCAGATTGGGAATCCTTCTACCTGATACCATGTGTCTAGCAACTGAGGTCTTTTCCTATGGGTTAATGCCAGGGTCTCCTGATGCTGCAACTGTTCGCTTCTTGGGTCTGCCCTTACTTGCCCATCACCAGGATGTCACTTTCTTTCTGTTGTGGGGCCCTCCACTTGTCTGCTATTGGGATGTCCCCGAATCTTGCCCGTGTTCACCTTGTTGGTCTCTTGAATCTCCAGGTACTGATCACTTCCAGTTTGGTTTCTCCCACTGCCAGCTGGGTCTTAGTGATTGTACCACTTTCTATTTGGTGAGCTCAGGTCCAAGATTATGTGATATTTTCATTTCACCATTCCTTGCAGAGGATTTTGCACATGGGCAGGTTTTATCCATCCTTCCTAACTAGACATGTCTGTCTGCAAGTGGATAGACCTTGTGCTCCTGTCTCTCATTTCTTCTTCTTTTTTTTTTGAGTCAGGGTCTCACTCTGTTACCCAGGCTGGAGTGCAGTGGCATTATCACGGATCATTGCAGCCTTGACCTCCTGGGCTTAGGCGATCTTTCCGTCTCAATCTATTGATCTTGATAGTCCAGAAATGGAGTCCTTCTAGACCATCAGAAACTCTCAAAACCATGGACTGAGTCCCAAGAAGGTGGATGCCATTATTTTTATTTTGTATTTTATAGACTTAACTGTATAAAAGGAATATATCTTCATTATAGAAAAATCTAGAAGATATACTGAAAAAATCAGTGATAATTCTATTATTAGAGATGACCACTGTTAACATAATGTATTTGAGTGCATGTATATGAATGTGTGCATGTACATACACATATATCTATGTAACTATAGATCTATAACTATCTATAGTCACATATATTTTATACACGTACTTTACACATATATTTAAGTGCAAATGGCCTTGAGCAATCCATTATGGTTTTTGGCCTATTTTTTTCATGCCACAATATTCCCTAAGTGTCTTTCTATGTCAGCCACTAGGCCCATCTCTAGCTTTTCCATTACTCTGCAAAGCTCATTTTTCTTTCTTGTGTTCTTTTTTCTTTTCACATTGCTTGCTTGTATATTACACTATTTCATTCAGTTAATTCAGAATTTAATCCATTTGCCCTGAGGCTATGTGGCAAAGGGGCGAAGAGTGCATTTATCAACTGTGAATGAGTGTAAGAAAGACACAGGCTAGGCCTATTCAGCCTCTCGGCCCAGTGAAACTCCCTTTGTGTATGTTTGCGGTCCAATTTTGTTCAGGAAGCCTCAGGTAGGAGATACTTGGCAGGAGCTAAGCAAACTTTGTCCTGTCAGCAGTGGGAGCAGCTGCCCCATCCATCAGTAACTATGGGTTACCCACTGTGGGATATGTCAGAGGGACACAACTCTGCTATGAGCAGAAACTGTTGTGGAGGCTGGGATGGAGCAATGAAAATCTATAATTTTTTTTTGTGTGAGACAGATCTAATCTCACTCAGTCGCCCGGGCTGGAGTGCAGTGACATGATCACAGCTCCCCATGACCTTGATCTCCTGGGTTCAGGCAATCCTCCTGCCTCAGTTGCCCAAGTAACTGGGATTACAGGCAAGCATCATCATACCTGGCTAATTTTTTAAATTTTTGTGTAGAGGCACAGTCTTGTTATGTCGTCTAGGCTAGTCTTGAATTCCTGGGCTCAAGCAATCTTCCTGCCTAGGCTTCCTGAAACACTGGGATAACAGACATGAGCCACTGCACAGGCCAAAAATCTATAATCTTGACAACAGATTCCTTGAGTATATGCATGTATGAGTATACACACCACCAAATACTAGCGGAGTGCAAGGGAGACAGCAGAAAGCAGTGACTATGGGTGCACGCTCTGGGGTAAGACTGGAGTTGGAGTCCTAGACTTGAGACTTTGTTTGTGACTTGGATGAGTCACTTAAACTCTCTGAACCTCAGTTATCTCATCTGTAAATGTGAATAGTCCCACTTGATAGAATTTTGAGACGTTGGGCTGGGATTACATCTGGGAAGCACTCAGCACAAGGACTCCCATGTGGACCATGCTCAGAAGTGGTCACCACTGGCTTAGTTTTAGGGATCTAATGGGTGGGGGAAAGGTAACACTTCTGGGGTGTGTGTGTGTGTGTGTGTGTGTGTGTGTGTATTTCTACTTTGATGAACTTAAAATATTTTATGGAGTTGTTTTTATTCAATGTCTGTGCAAAACACATGGAACAGGTATAAATCTGCTCATAAATTCAGACTCAGAGAAGAAGCAGACGTATGGAACTGGTAGAAAGAGTATTAGACTAGTGGTGAGGAGATGCAGTTCTCCTCTTGTCTCTGGGACTGCATGGCTATGTCACCTGCTCTCTCTGGTCCTCCCTTCCCATAACTTAAAATGAACCAGCTGGTTGGGTCATCTCATTGCTAAGGGGTCTCTTCCAGCTCCAATCCTCTATGACTCTAAGGTGGCAGTGGCTAGGTCCTCATTCTGGGTGGATATTTCTGAGGTGTTAAACGTAGACAGACCAATGCTCACCAGCACTCAGGAGAGTGCAGCAGTTGCTGGACTTTGCAGTGTCAGGAATACATTGAGGAAGAGGAGCTGTGATCACAGTTGTGTTTACTGCCTCACTGGGATGTGCTTCCTCATTCTAAGTGTAGTTTCATTCGAATTATTCATGATGATCCTTCCTAGTCATTTGGGAAGATGAATGAAGTGTTGGTAATCAGAGCCCTTGCACAGCCTTGGCTAAAGTCTATTGAGACATCAATCCATGGAGAGCACTAGGATTTAAGGATTTTAGGACGTGCCACCAAGGTGAGCAACAGCCAGCAGAGTTCCATTAGGTGAAGTGGTAGCCTGATGAACAGAAGCAGAGTAAGGGTGCTCTGTCTCCTCAACATAAAAAGATGGGTGAGTAGGGGATCAGCCCTTTGGTCCTGGCCTCTTAGCCCTTCTAGGTGGATCACTTGTACCCGACCTCCTCCTTCCCATCTTTATGTCAATGCCAGGGAGATGTTTAGGAATGCCTTCTCCTCACTGCTCCTGTGATCATAGATTTTTGGGCTCAACTGCACAGAGTTGGCCACGGAAAGATACAAGGTGCAATGGAGATGCCACAGCTCAGCCTGCAGAAAGGACTGGGAGAGGAAAGACAGCCAGGAAATGGACATGCACACACACACACACACACACACACACACACACACACACACACAAGCATAATTTGAAGTAACTGAACTTCAGTGCTGATAGCTGGGAAGTGGCACCAGCATGAGGCCGTCAAGGACAACTCACTAAAAGTCAAAACATTGTGCTGATGACAAAGTGAGAAGCCAGCAGCTGTAATCTTCATCCTCATAAAAAACTGTAAGAAAGTCACGCA
This sequence comes from Tarsius wallacei, assembly GCA_963574415.1. Taxonomy (NCBI): domain Eukaryota; kingdom Metazoa; phylum Chordata; class Mammalia; order Primates; family Tarsiidae; genus Tarsius; species Tarsius wallacei. The sequence goes on from CAUYQG010004460.1 coordinate 66,684, forward strand.
GCAAGAAACAAGTGGCCAAACATTATGAAGATAGGATCTCTGGTTGTGGTAGGAAAGACAAAGATTGTTCCAAGGAAATGTACATCTTCATTAGAAAGAGTAGAATGGATTTCAAAAGGAGGTTGAGAAGTATCATTTACTTTAGAACTATAACCAACTTATGTCTGCACCAAGAGGCATCTCATATAACATTTCTTCTAAACATACCTGCATGCAACAAAAGTCACTGTCTTTCAATGTTAAAGGTGGATGTGTGCCTTGCATCTCATTGACTTTGTCACATTGAACCAGCAGTTTGGTATTGTTTGTAGCCAAGACAGTCTATGAAGTGGATTTCTCTGTCACAGGTTCAGCTCTGCTGCTGGAGATAGAGCAGATGTGTTCCTCCAGATGTATGGCTATTTGGGGGAGGAGGAGGTCCATTATAGCAAGAATGCTAGACTTAAGAGGAAATTCAGTAGCAAAGCAGACTAAGTCAGTGGCCAAGTATTCAGAGAAGAATGTCTGTGGTGTAGTATTGTCTATTGGTGTCCATTGGAATGAATTCCAGGCTGTGCTCCTCCAGCCAGAACCTCTGGGATGTATCTAAGGTCTTCTTTTGCACTTTGGCTCTCAAAGAGGATGGCACCTGATGTTGCTACTCAAAGTGAGAGCTCTGTGGGGAAAGGGAGGCTGTTGGAGGTGTTTCCATATGCCGGCATCTCTCATCTTCATGAAGGCTTGTAGCATGACACTGAAGACGTGTACCCTTTGAAAGTCACTGTCCTCTATGAGTCCCCTCCTGGAGATCTAACTGAGAATGGATGACTGCCATGGGTAGGCATGGGTAGATGGGATTTTGATGTGAAGGAGGAGTTTTCTATCTTTGAGCATTCTAAGTTCTTTCTGCCCGTTCAACTGATGCGTAGTATTGAAGCTGCTCAACTTTTCACTACTCTGTTGAATCAGAAAAATTATGCTCTACTCTGCCGCCCCCATACCAATAGGATATCTATCTATCTGTCATCCTATATATACATATGTATTATATATATATGTATGTCTGCATGTGAGTATGTGTGTGTGTGATTTATTTTAAGGGATTGGCTCAAGCAATAGTGGGGGCTGGCAAGTCTGAAATCTGTAGGACAGGCTGGCAAACTGGCAACTCAGGCAGAAGTTGATGTTGTAGTCTTGAGACAGGATTTCTTTTCTGGGAATCCTCAGTTTTTACTTAAGACTTCAACTGATTGGATGAGACCATTCACATTATCTAGGTAATCTTCTTTACTTAAAATCAACTGATTGTGAATATCAACCATATCTATAAAATACCTTCACAACAACACTTAGACTAGGGTTTATTAAATAAGCAGGTACCACAGTCTTCCTGAGTTGACACATGAAACTAACCATCATATTGCCTAACCTCTTTGAGTTTTAGTGTTCCTCATTTGTAAGATGGAATTATAATATCTATAACATAAGGTTGTTGTGAGGATTAAATGTATTGATATCCATAAAGTTCTTAGTCTGTATCCAGCAGGTACTTTTCATTAGACTGATTTTAGTGTTACCAACAAAGGCCATGGAAGATATACCAGGATCAACAAAATGCCTTTCATCAATTATGACTGGAGGGTGATTATGCCTCTGTGGAGTGGGCCTTTTGACTGGTATAGACAAGCCTTGAAGAACTGAAGGATTTTGGAAGATAATCCTTCAGGTAGAATTGGGGCATCCTTTAGCTGATTGGAGGCTGCTGATTGAAACACAGCTATCATGGAATCTTCTTGGAGAGGTGTTGGGAAATAGCATATTCTTTTGAGAATCTTTAAGAAAATTCTTTAAGAAATTATTTACATATTTATTTTTAAAATATTAATTTTTTTTACATATTTAGGAAGCAAAAGTGCAGGATTCTTACATGCATATATTGTATAGTAGTGAAGTCTGGGCTTTTAGTGTACCCGCTATCAGAACAATGAACATTGTACCCAGTAGGTAATTTTTCAACTCTCACCTTCCTTCCACCTTTTATCATCTCCAGTGTCTATTATTTCACTCTGTGTGTACCCATTGTTTAGCTCCCACTTACAAGTGAGAACATGCAGTATTTGGCTTTCTGGTTCTGAGTTATTTTACTTATAATAATGGCCTCCAGTACCATCCATATTTCTGCAAAAGACGATTTCATTTTTTAAAAATGCTTTAAGCCAATTCATTTTTTCCCCAAGTTTCCTTTTCTTTTGAATGGTTCCATAATAGTTGTACATAATTATGGGGTACATGCGAAATTTTGATGCAAGTATACAGTGTGTAATGATGAAATCAGAGTAATTGGAATGTCTATCACCTCAACCATTTACTATTTGTTTGTTTTAGGACCACTCTAGTTCCACTCTTTTTGTTATTTTGAAACATACAATAAATTATTTTTAACTATAGTCACCCGATTGTGCTACCAGACACTAGATCTTATTCCTTCTATCTAATTGTACTTTCATACCCATTAACCATCTCCCCAAGTTTCTTTTTTTCTTTTGTCCTTTCCAGATGGTATACTTATTGAAAGTTATTGTTATTATTATTATTATTATTTGGTATAACTAAATGGCAATGCTTAATTCAGGTCTAGCAGCTCACAAGGAATTAGAAGCATCCTCCAGAATACCTTTTATGTTGGGGACATTATCAAGACCCACCTTCTGCTTCTTCTGTCAGCATCTTCTTTATGTACCATCAATAAGTCTGTTGTGTAGGAACAGGGGAGTTACTGGCCTGAAATAAGGCCACAGGTCACTGTGGTTCTGGGCAGGTCCTTATGGTTCTGGAAAGTGGAGATACCCCATCTTCTCTGCCCCTTTTCTGCCTATCCTTAAAGCAGGAGGAGTTTCTAACCTGATGAGACAGAGCCCCAGGCACTCTCTCAGAGGGTTATGCTTTACTGATGGGCAGGTTTCCTTTACTGTAAAGATCGGTACCCATGAAGTGAGCTCTTTCTTATGCCCTTCTTTGATGTATCCTGGCTGGTGTCTCTTTCCGTCCTACTCCCTCTGCCTGTTATCAAGTGGGTAAATTAGGTGAGGCTTGCTTAAATTCACAGAAGATGAAGTAGTAAGCTCTTTTGGGCCATCTGAGGCTTGCCAGAGCTCTCCATTGGGTTTTATTGGCTGCTTCAGCAGTTTATTGTGTGCTACTTGGCTGCCCTCTGGCCACTATCTTTTACATGTGAGGGGACCCAAAAAAACCCAGAATTATTTTTTGGAGGGTGAATCCCTTGTAGTACATGCTTTCCCCACTAGCTAAGTGTTCTAGGAACCCATCAGCATCAGTGTACCTGCTAGCGTTGTGAGAGGCTGTGTTCAGCTTCAGTTAAATTTTTTTTGGAGATTCTTTCAATGCACTTGCCCATTTCATGATGGGTGATTTACAAGTACACCTGCCCACACCATGCTGAGTGTTTAGCAGTTTCTGACAAAAAATGGCGTGACCCCTTTGCCTCACTCTCCTTATTCACTTGATCTCACCCTGAGCAACTTTTTTATGTTTCCTTGGATGAAAAAGTCTTCAAAGGTAAATGTTTTGTTGCTGTGGAAGAGGAGAAACAAAAATGGCAGAGTAGGCATAAAAATTGACAAGTTTAAAAACTGTTTTGAACAGCAGAAAAAAGCATCTCAATAGGTGTATTGCATCAAACAGAGAGTATGTTGAAGGTGACTGAAGTTTAAACATGTAAGAATAAATATACAATTTTTAAATAAATAGGTTCTGGGTTGTTGTTCTTGTTGTTGTTTTTTTTTGGTTCCACTCATATAACTCTCCAGATGGGAACCCTGTGGAGAGCAGGGATGATGGTAGGATCTGTCTTTTTGGCTCTTTGGTTATATTACACTTACAATAGCTCCAAAGCCCCTTGAATTGTTTTTTCTGGAACAGAGGTTGATTTCTGTTTTGCTTCCATGTGTCTCTCCTTTTTACAATAGATCCTTGAGAGAGCTTATGTCTGCAAGGTAACCAGTGGGGCCAGGAGTGGGGGTTTGGGGAAAGAGAGCAGTGAGCTTCAAGAAACTTAATGTTGAGCCCTTCATCTCCATCACTAGAAGAATAATTTGAGTTTAATTAAAAAAGTTTAAACAACCATACTTTAAGCTTTGTCTGCCCATTTCTGCTTTTGGGTTTTTAAAAAAATCATTATGGCTACATAATAGTTGTGCATATTTATGGGGTACTTATGAAATTTTGGTACAAGTGTACAATGTGTAATGATCAAACATAGAGTTCTCGTAGGGCCATCCTGGTCAACTCCATATTCCCCTCCCAAATCCTGAAGCCTTTTTAGTGGGTGCTGGGGCTGGTTCATGCTGTGTTGTCACTAAGCGTGTTAACCACCCCACCATAGCGTCCAATTTCTACTTTCTGTGTTCGTTTCCTGTTCGTAGGAGCACTTAGTAACTATTAAGTTAACACAGTCATGGAATAAGAAACAAATGGTATTAAATCCTTCCCCTCAACATGTACTTTTTTTGGATGCAGAATTGGAGACTCAGAGGGATCACATGACTTCTCTGAGGACACTGTTGATTAGGGGCAGAACCAGGCTAGCACACCCAGTCTCTTGACTCCTGCTGTCATATTCCTTCTGCTGTGGCATTCTGCACTTCTTTGGGCTTAAATTCTAGCCTCTTTGTTTCATGAATCCTTAGGAATTTCAGGGAATACTTGAGCAACTAAGGGATGAGCTCAGTCAGTAAGATAAAGTATCCAAATCTCGAATTCATGTTCCTCTTCATAATGCACACCATGGCAGTCACTCTCCCTTATCCAGTTAGAGACTTTTGCAGCTTTTAGCAGATACTATAGCCAAGGCACCTTCCTTCTTCCATGTTTTCTGTTCAAAAATCATCTTTTTTCATCAGCTGGCCATGCTTTCCTTTCCTCTTCCAAAATCAGTCATGCTTCACATTTTGACAGCTTTCCCTGGTTCTCTGTGAATTCCTTCCAAGTTGCTGCCATCTTTCTACTAATAAGCTGCCCAGTGCACTTCACTGGTCACCTCACTGGAGCCTCTCACAGCCTTTTGGATGGTCTTCAGCCCCTGTTTTGAAATAACTAGGGCTTACACCACCCCGCTATAATGCTCCTTCAACCCTGTGTTATCCATGTGACCTAGGCTGTCACACCTTGTCATTTACCAATTCTCACCACCCTTGCAAGCAAGATTAAGGTGAGGTATGTGAGACATTCACTTTGGGCAAAAATTTAAGAGGGTGCCACACACACACAAAATCCCATAAATCAGTATTTTAACAAATCTATATAAATATATACCTTTTGCATTAATATTTTTAGACTGTCACATTGCAATATTATTTCTCTTGATTGCTGAGTTTTTTAAGCAGCTCCCTCAATTTTGTGCCTGTGTTTCTCACTCCATTTCGCCCATGCTCCTTTTCTCCTGGCTTTGCTCCTCCCCATCCTTCTCTGTTATTCCTCTAGTCTGGGCCTTGCGGATTTATTCCTTGTGAATTGATGTTCTGTTTACATCTTCTTCCAGATTGTTAATAAAGATGTTAACACATTCTCTAGGCCTCACTCCAACCACCAACCACGCCATAGCCCGCCCGCTATCTGGGGCCCTTCGCTCAAGAAAAGAAACTGCATTTTATCATAAGTTCTGTTGTTTACCGTGTCCGGGTGAGTATCTCCATCCCACCCAGTTTTCTGTTATCCTCATCCAAGTGCCTTAATGGCTCATGTGCGAGGCTCGCCGGAGCTCCGTGAATGGCTTGAAAGATAAGCCCCTGTAAATAAAGCTTATGATCCTTGTTAATGTCGGGAGCCGATGGCATGCATGGTCCAGCCAATTTGGATTAATTTTTCAAGGGAGATTTTGGTAGATGCCACGTCAACAGCTTCTCTAAAATCCCGCTCTCGCATCTTGCCTCCCATCTCCTTGGCCACTTGCTTGTTTTTGCCAATTAGGGAAAGACATCACTTCCGTGGCTGGGTGTGATTTGCTCTGTATAAACCCCAGTTGCTCTTTCGTGCTCAGAGTTCACTTGCCACATATAAATGGCACTCTGCCTATTGTTTCAGAAGCAGCTTGAAACAGATTTACCTTTGTTTCTTTTTGTCAGAGGAAAAGATAGATTTTTCTAACATAAATTTGGCAAAATGGAAGGACACTGTAGAATAAAACATCCTTTGCAAACATGTACCCACTTTTAGCAGCTCACATTTTAGAGAAGATTGTCATTTTCTTTTTTCTCTGTTATCGAAGTAGCAAATGCCCATGAAGCTAACTTGGGAAATAGGAGAAAAACAGTAAATCACCCTTGTGAAACACCCCAAAATAAACACTGTTTACATCTTGGCACATTTTCTTCCAGTCCTTTTTACATATTTATCATGCTGTAGATGCAATTTTGTGTCTTTACTTTCATATAGCATATCATAAATAGTCTTCATATTATTATGTAATCCTTATCACTGTCATTTTTAAGGATTGCGTGCTTTTCAATCCATGTAAATTTATCTTTTAAAATTTAATCATTCTCCTTTTATTGGTCACTTAAGTTACAAGTATTGTTATCAATAACAATGAGGTGAACATCTTTGAACATGTTTTTCTTCAGATTATCCCATAGCTTAGATTTCTAGTGGTGGAATCGCTGTATTAAGGGTGAGGATGAACATATTGCCAAAATGCTTTGGAGAAGAGTTTGACCAATAGACAAAGCTACTATCAGCATATAAGAATATTGCTTCCCACCTCCTATTCTTATAATGGGTAAAAATAATTCTTATCAGTGTGTTACTGTTACTTTGGGAGTTACTCAGGTAAACACATAAATAACTATGGCACTCTCCATAGTCTTCTGGTGCTTTCATTTTGTCATGCTAACAGCATCAATGATAGTAGCAATAGCATCCCAACTGTTATCTGACACACACTTTTGGCTAGCACTGCTTGATAAAAATATATTTGAACCAAGTATGTAGCAATAAGTTTTCTAGCAGACATGTTAATAATAAGAAAAAACAGATGAAATTAGTTTTTTAACACTATGTTTTATTTAACCCGATATACCCCAGATATTATTGTTTCAGCCTGTGGCACTGGTCAAGTCGCAAGTGCTCAATAACAACAGGTAGCTAGTGGCCACTGTATTGGACAGCACAACCTTTGACCTATGAGCCCAAAGCTCTACCAAACTCTCTCTTCTTTCTTTTAGGGAAGCTGTTAAATTCTTTTCTGTTTTTTGATATTAATTTTGGTTCTCCAAAGCTAACTCTGAGAACAGGACTTGATGTTTAGGAAGTTAATTTGGGAGGTGACTCCAGGGATCCATAGAGAACAAGTGGAAAATAAGGGAAGATGTAAAAGCCCAGGAAGGGTGTGACAATGAGCAGAGATTACTGCTGAGAGCACCTAGAGCTTAGCCTTGCTGGGTACCATCTGAGAAAATGGATGGAACATGCCTCAGAGATGCCCCACACTGCAGATAGAGGGACTGGAATATCTGTTTACTGACCAATCTTCATGAATTAGTTGTGGGTTGTCCCCGGTGGTGGCTTCTCTGCCAAACTTCTGGGTTGTCCCTGGTTGGGGCCAGGCTTGCTCCTACAGTGCTGAAGAAAGCCTCCAGGCCAAGAAGAAGGATGAAGGGTCTTGAGGTGGGCTGCAGTCAGGGTGCTGGAGACTGTCAGCTACAGTTGCCAGGAAACTCAGGTGGGCCAGGGATGTGAGTGGGATCTTGGCAGCATCTGCCTCTGAGTCTAATGGCGTCTTCTCCAATGGAGCTTGGTCCTGGACCAGGTTATTCTCAGTTGGTAGTAACCATGGGAGATTCAGCCTGTATTCTTTTATATAAACAACAGAAACTGATTCTGGCTAACCAGAAAAATGTAACTGGTAGAGGGAATTTGGGGGCTTTTAGGATGTAATAGATCCAGGAGGAGGGTGTTAGTCAGGATCAGAAATGCGATAGAATAAGATTTTGTTCCGTTATATGGTAAACTTGCAGCACAGTTAACATCTTGTGATAGCACGATTTGGATGCCCTTTGTTCCCCCTGCTTGTTCTGAGGTAGGGAATAGGGAGCAAGATCACTTTACCTTCCTTTTAGAAGGTCACTACTTAAAATTATTTCCCATTTATACGACACACAATGGAGGAAAGGTAATTCTCTGATAGGAAATCAAGTTGCTATTAGGGAATGAATGCTGAGCAGCTAAAAATGGACAAATGACCACTGCAGAAGGAGATTGGGCTTTCTGGTGAAATCTGAGTAAAATTGTGCCAATTTCCTGGTTTTAATAATGCATTATGGTTATGTAAGATACCGTCATTGGGACAATCTGGGTGATATGTACATGAGACCTCTCTGAATTATTTTTGCAACTTCTTATGGGTCTAGATCAAAGTTTTTTTTTAAGGAAGGGGACTTGGGCTGAGAGATGTAGGTTTCTTTGGAGTGGATCTGAAAAGTTGGTGTATCTGAACTTCACCTTGACTCCCAACTTCATCCTCAATTACCAGGGCTAAATCTTTAGACCCAAACTCAACTCCTCAGGCCTCCAAACCCGGGGTGGGTTAAGCACCCATTTACTTGAATTCCAATGGGTTTCCTGCCCCAGTCAATTTATTATATTTTTGAAGTTTATTTTTGTAAATTTGATGTTGATCTGCAATTAATTGAGGAGGATAGCAAACAGGCCTGAAAGAGAACTGAGAGTTGTACAAACCCTGCTTTCCTTTTACTGACTCCAGGAAGACTTCCCAAAAGTGATATGACAACATTTACACCTGTGGGTAAGCAATGACCCAATTGGAAAAACTCACACCTCCAGGAGATCAGCCCTAGAGATTCTAGGAAGGGTTGGCTCATCCAGAACAGAAAGCTTTGGCTCAGCCATTGGATCCCTGCCATTTACCCAGCCAGATACAGCTCTTGGAAGGAAGACCATGTTTGTTGAGACATTCCTTCCAAATAGCTGTTATTTCTTTTCATGGCTTCCCAACCAGGGCATATTCTGAGGACATCATTACATTCTAGAATGTGATCATTGATATAAAGACAGTCAACTTTCTAGAGAACATTAGCAGCTTTCACTATGGTATTCCTTCTTGCAATGATTGAATGTCAGTGTCGCTAAAACAGAGTTTGGGACCATGGTTGCAGGTGCTGCCAGTGTTGGCCCAGAGTATCATCAGTTTGGATATAACCACAAGTTCCAGGTAATGGATGTTGGGAGCTATTGCTTGTCTAAACAATGAAGACTTCCACCTTCATTGAGCAATTTGTTGCTATAAATAACTCTATAATTATAAAAACATTTGACCAATCAAATTCATTCTGTTGTGATGGAGTTAGAGAGGCTTAATCTAATCAGTAATAACTAACAACAATAGGAAACACTGAGCTATATTCTTCCCACCATCTACTTATTCCCTGGGAGTAAATCAAGTGTTTAGGGAGGTGCATTCACATCTGTGGGGCATCAGGGCCTTGCTCAGTCAGTGCTGTTGGTGTCAGATGGTCCCCAGACCCTGGCTTACAAATCTGTGCCTTGCCCAGTCCTGGGAAAGCCCAGGCTCATGTTCTACACGTCTTCCCTCTTCCCAGGAAGGCAGAGTATTTTATGGGTATGATCTCATTCTTCCTTCTCAGCACTCTGGAGACTGGGAGGGGTCTGCTTTGGGGATGCTGCTGGCAGATTTCTTCTAGTTCTTAAGACCCTTTTCGCAGCCCACTTCTTCCAAAAGTTGCAGCAAGAAGAGCCCCCTCCACTGGCTTTAAAAACAAAAACAAAAACAAAACAAAACAAAAAAACAACTCACCGAGGAGCCATGCAGTATCCTTGGGGAGGAGAGAGAATGCATCTTCTTCTTGTAGCATGGGGTTTGGAATTAGGGAGGGTTTGAATCTAATCCTGGCACCACCACACAGGTGACGTTGCTGAAGCTGTTTGCCCTCCCCAAGCCTCACTTTCCTGTAGGATTGGGGAAATGAGGAAGCACTTTGTGCTGTGGAGACATTCAATACATGGTAGCTACTTACACAAGATAAATAGAGAGCTAATATTGTTAATATTGACTTCATAGCCAAAACTCTGAAGCTGCCAAAGGGTGTTAAAGGGATCCTTCTGGACGAGAGTATGCATGGTGGGTTATGCCTGCACTGTTGAGGCGACATTGCTGGCTGGGAGATCAGACTACACACTCGCCATGATGATGATCAGGTGCAAAACCTGAGACAAGTGTGCTGTGGCAGAAATAACATGACTTTTAGATAAAGACAGAACCTGTCTATGTAAATCATGATTGCCATTTATAAACTGTGTGATCTGGGCAAGCCATTTGCCTTTGTGCAAGTAGGGTTTCCTCATCTGTTCGGTAGAGAAACTGACACCCACCCATAAGGATGAGAAGAGGAGCGAGTGAAGCACGTAGCAGGCTGCCTGGCACATGGCAGGTGTTTGTAAATGTCCCTTCCAAGTCCTTCCCTTCCCTGCTTTCCAGTCATACTACCTTAAGGTTGAAACTGGTGGTAATGTAAGAATATCCTCCTTTCCTGTCTTCTTTTATTTTATTTTATTTTTTTCGTTTTCTCTCTACTCTCTGCAGACAGAATTGGCATTTTCCAGGGGAAGAATAGATGTTTGACTTTGTGATCCAAATTGAGTTTCCTCCTTGCCAGAAAATGTTTCTCCATCTGTTTGAGATTCCTTATTAAGGGGAAAAAGATTTTATGTTTACACTGAGGTAAAAATGACACTTGTTTTTACCTTCTGTGGTACGCAGAATAATGCCCGTTCCCTCCCCACCCCCAAAAAACCCAAAACCAAAAAACGAAACAACAAAAAAAGTAAGCCCTAAGCCCTGGAACCTGTAAATATTACCTTACAAAAAGAAAGGGTCTTTGGAGATGTGATTAAAGATTTTGAGCTGGGAAGATTATCCTGGATTATCTGGGTTGATCCGAAATGCAATCACATGTATCCTTGCAAGAGAAAGGCAGAGGACAACTGACCATGTATAGAGGAGGCAGCGTGAGGCAGTGGAGAGAGACTTGAAGGTGCTGGCCATGAAGAACTAGTGTGATGTAGCCACAAGCCAAGGAATGCCATCAAACCACTAGAAAGAAGTGGACAGGCCAGAGCAGATTCTCCCCTGGAACTTCCAGAGGGAGCACAGCCTTGCTGGCACCTTAATTTCTGCCCAGCAAGACTGATTTTTGACTGTTGGCTTCCAGAACTGTGCAAGAATGCATTTCTATCATTTTAAACTACTAAGTTTGTGGTAATTTGCAACAACCACTACAGGGAATGAGCACACCTTCATAGTATTGGGACAAACCTCTGACCAGCCTTACTTGATGGCCTCATTTACCTGAGAGGATCTACACCCTGGCTACACACAGACTCCAGAGTGGGAAAGTAAACCTCCACCTATAAAACCATGCTTTTTGCAAAAAAAAAACCCATGCTTTTTCGCACCATTCAGGGCTGGAGGCCAGGCATTTGCTGCCTTGAGACTTGAGGGAGGAGGAAGAGGTGGCAAAGGTGAACACGTGCAAAACTGTGTCCTTGGATGTACCCAAGCTCTGATCCTACATGCTGACTCAGACCTGTTAAGGGTGTGTCAGTTGTCTGGATACTTCAGGATGAATGGTCAAAGAAAACTGGTTTGATATAGGACCTTCAGGCCCTGATCTTTGGGGCCACGCACTTGGAAACTTGATGGTGACACAAGTTAAGGGACTTTGGTGACCAGAAACCTGGCTCGGCACTGAAAGGATGACACTTCAGGGCTGAGACAGCCATCATGTCTCATCTGATGTGCCAGCTCTGATTGTTTGGGAGAGGCTGCCAGTTTGTTGAGGAGAAGCTTGAGGCTGGGTCTGGGCTGCAGGCAGACTAGGAACGCACCACTCCAGAGGCTGCGCTTTGGTATTGCTGCACCCACGTAAGGCTGGAGGGAGCCTCAGAGCTGTAGTTCTCAATTTGTCTTGTCGTGATGTATGATCTACTGTGAGATGGGATGCAAGTAATTTGTTTCCAATATTAAAATGCCGACTTTTGCAGAAGATTTACGTCTTTTAATAAATTAGGGCAGATTCATGGTGCTTTCACTAACTTGCATTCTGATATGTTTTCTTGAGTAGGACAGAAAGGGGTGGAGTTTTAGTTAGCACACTAGGAATTGCTCATAATCTTGGGGATACTTGTCTGGCATGCGAGTCATGGAAATAAAGCATGTCCTAGAGTAATGATCAGGGAACACTTACCCCTTCTCTCCAGTCCACCAATATGGGTCAGATATGTGCCATCTCCTGCCCTTGTGTCCATAGCAGACATCACTAATTGATATGTATGATCTCCATACTCTTGTGCCTATGGCAGACATTTCTAGTTGATCATAGCACTTTTAGATTTGGGCTCAGACACAGAATACTTCTCAACACAGTGCTTTAGTTATCCACTACCAATAGATCAGGACTGACATTTGAGGTGACATACATTTACTATTCTTGCTAATTCCTTCCCTAACTTTAAGATGCTATGATTCTGTCCTAATTTCTAGCACGTATGCTGGTCTTTCCAGAGTCCCTTTTTTTGGTATCCTTTAACAAGAGCTATAACCTCCCTCCCCTTTTATCAGTAAAGATAAGCTGCAGGTAGTAAATCCAGTTCCCAATTTAGCACAGCTCTTCTTTTAGAGCCGGCAGACATCCAAGGAGAGGTCAGCCCCTTCATTCCTCTAGCTCTTGACTTTTCTTTGGGTCACAGGGATCACAGAGAAGGCACAGAGACTAGATTTAGAAAACAGCAGTTCTCCTGAGATGGGTGTTGGCTGATTTTTATAAAGGTGAGAATCTTGGTCAGATGCCCTGAGCATGCACCAGGCTCTCAGAGGGGCAAGCAAGAGAGCTGAATCCATGTTGTCCTGGAAACCATGCTTTTTTGCACCATTCAGGGCTGGAGGCCAGGCATTTGCTGCCTTGAGACTTGAGGGAGGAGGAAGAGGTGGCAAAAGGTGAAAAAGTGCAAAGCTGTGTCCTGGAAGTTCCCAACACGTTGGCACTGGGAACTCTTCTGTCTGTATGACATTCGCACCTGAAAGTGGCTGGAGAGAGAGCTGCTGTCATGGTCATTTCTAGAGGAGAGATGACTATGGGTGCATTTGTGTTAAGGATTTCCTACCAGAGTTGCCAACGAATTTTTCATAGGAAGATTTTGAGAAGACCTCATTCTTTTTTCTTCTTTATGTGGGTATTTATAGAAGACTGCTTATCTGTGTGGCCAAGGGCACACTTCCTCTCTACCTCCCTCTGTCATTCGACTTTTTCTTCTGTCCCCCCTTCCTTCATTCCTTTTTCCCTCCAGCATTTCTGAGCATCCACTAGGTATCAAGTACTGTTTGCATGTTGGGATTTTGTTATAAATAAAAAGTCCCTGTTCCTGTTAAGCTGATATTCTAGTGGGGCAGTGGACAGGAGAGACAAACAATAAGCAAATGAATATATAACATGGCAGATGGTAAGTGCTAAGGTGGAGAAGACTAAAAGGGTACTGCTGGTGGAGGGGGTTGGGCACTCTTCTTCATGGGAAGCCTCTCTGACAAAGACCAGCTGAGTAGAGGGAAGCAATGAACAGACATCTGCAGGAAGAGCATTTCTGGCAGAAGGAACCACCAGTGCAAAGGCCCTGAGGTGGAACTGTCTGGTGTGTTCAAGGACTAGCCTGGAGCACTGTGTGACTGGACTGGAGGGAGAAATTAGGAGAATAGTACTAGATTAAATCAATGAGTTTATGCAGGGCCAGACAACAGAGGGCCTTCTAGGCCACAGCAAAGATGCTAGCAGCCGTTCTGAGTGGATGGGGAGCTGGTGCAGGGTATATGGCAAGAGGACATAAGCAGACTCATGTTTTAGAAGGGGCCACTCTGGCTGTTGTGTGAGACATAGACCACAGGGGGCCAGGGCAGAAGCAGGAAGGACTGCTGTGTACAGTAGTGCAGGTAGACCCTGCTCAAGGGCAGGAAGTTGAGGCTGAACATGGGCTTAGAAAGCAGTGTCCATCTTTCTGGAATTCATGTGAGGTGCTAATGGTGCTAATGGTGACCCAGCTAGTTTTGTAAAGCACCTTTTTCTCTTAATAATGTCACGGACATTTCCCCCATGTCTTTAAATAGTCGTTGACAATATGCTTTTTAATGATTGAACAGTATTACATCACTTGGATGTACCATAATGTAATCAATCTCCTGTGTTAGACATTTCAGTTATTCCCTGTTATTTGCTATTTTTAAAAAATGTGCCAGTGGATGTCATTGTACATAAATCTTTGTGTACATTTCTGGTTATTTCCCTGTGCTAGATTTCTAGAAATGGAGTGGGTAGGTTAAATAATATGCATTTTTAAGCCTCTTGATTATTAAATTGCTTTACAGATAACTGAACTGAGGCTCAGAAGGTTGAGTAAATGGCCTTCGGGCATGTAGCCTGGAAGTGGTGGGTGGGATTTGAATGCAGTTTTGTCCATTTCCAGACCCTTCTTCTCCCCATTACACCACACCAAGGACAGCTTCTATATCTCTCAGTCCCCAGCCAGGGCCAAATGGCCTCAGCTCTGGTGGCATTGATAATGATGCTGTTGATGGCTGAGGAGTTGAAGCCAGTCAACTTTCTTTTATCAACTCTGTATCAGGAGCTATCCTTGGAACAGAATGTGAATATTCCCACTGGACCCTCAGAGTAACCCTAAGAAGCAATAATACTCCATTTTATACATGGAGACACTGAAGGTCAGAGAGTTTAAGCAGGCTACCGAGGGTCACACAGCTAGAAAATGGGGAAGCTAAGAATGAGCCCTGTGTAACACCTGAATTCTCAATCATCTCCTGCTAAAGGGCCTTCTAGGATGGGAACCACGTCCACTCATTCCTTGAGTTATAAATACTAACTCATGCAGGCTGCCAACTCCTTTCACAGCTCGCGCTTGGCCCGACAGCTCCCAGCTCCTCCAGCTTTAACTGTAACTATTGCTATTGTTATTATTACCATAATACTTTTATTACTATACATTACATTATTATGTTAATATATATGTTGATATATGCATGATATTATATACACTAACATTAAAAGTTTTACATTACTGTTATGACATGCTGTTACCATTACGACTATATATCATTACTATTAAACTATATTATTACTGTTACTATGCTCTTGTTTCTCTTTCTGGGGCCCAGGCTGGAGGAACAAGAGCATGTTTTTCTTGTGAAAGATTACAGGGGTACAAGAGGATGAGCAGACACATCTCATGCCTCTGAAGTTGTTACCTCATATCATTACTGAAATGGTAGTAACTATTATTATTACTACATTAAACATAGGAGCTGATAGATTTAAGTAAGCCACTGAGCTCAGTATTTTGCTAGTTTTCCTTGTAAAAATCCCCCGAGGTAGGTACTTTTATTGTGTCCATAATACACAATATATGGAAACAGAGGCCCTGAAAGTTTCATGACTCATCCAAAGTCTCGCAGCTTTTGGCAATGTTATATTTTTGTAACAGCTTTATTGAGGCCTGACTTGCACACAATCATCTGGAAATATTTAAAATGCATGATTTGAGGTTTTGACATTGTATATACTGTGAAATCATCACCACAGGCAAGATGATGAAGGTCTCCTACACCTGTCTGCAGTACCTGGGGCTCCAGTGCTGAATGTGGGTGTCTTCTTTTGAGAAGCTCCCGGGATTGACAGATGGTGCCTCCTTCAGCTCTCTTCACATTGATTTCAGGGGGAAAGTCTCAGTATCACCCTGGCTATTTCACAAGCTACATTCCTGTTTCCAGGTTCTTCCTCCTGTCCTCACTTGCAAGGGCACTTTCTGTGACTGAGGACCAGAACTCATGAGGCCGAGTGACAGCAGAAACTTATTTCTGGGACAGTGCCTCTAGCAAGAAGAACTCAGTGGGGGCAAAATACAAGGAAGATGAGACCTAGACAGCAGCCCCTCCCGGGAGACTCCTGCTCACCCCCCAGGGCCACTTGCAGAAGAGGGTGTGAGGATGATGGCCTAGCAGAGTCAGTTCCCCGTGGAATCCCACTCCCTTTTGGCTTGTGAACCTTATTTACTCTGCAGAACCAGTTCTCACTTTCACATACACATGCGTTTCATGACTCCCTGGGGTACCCACTTTGCTTCTGCGGAGCCTGCTGTGTGCTGCTAATTGTTATATTAGCCTCACATCACACTCAGTTACTATTCAGATGAATAGTGTAAGCAAAATGATTTTAAGTTGTGTGTGTGTGTGTGTGTGTGTGTGTGTGTGTGTGTGCTCATGTTCCATTGCTAGAAACCTCTCTGTGACCCAACACAGTAATGCAACCATTTTTGAGTTGGGTCCGCTTGGGTACAGAGAAGTTAAGTAACTGATGTCAAATCACAGAGTGGGAAGGGCAGAGTCGGGAAGGAGGCCAAGGCTGTTGCTTAGGCACAGCCCGCTGCATGACCACTCTCCTGGTGGCCACAGTGACTGGAGAGTTGCACACATTGATGTGAGGAGAGGGACTAGGAGAATCTGCCACACAATTGCCCGGGCAAGGAGAAGTTGCATGTGTCTTCCACTTCTGCCTGAAATCCTGCACAGGTGGGTAGAGCTGCCTAGACTCCACTAGGCCTGTGAGAGGCCAGCTGTCAGCCTTGGAGACCCAAGTTGCTCCTGTTCATCATGGTCGTCTATGGTGACTGAACAGTGTCCATTTCTGTTTCCCTGCTAGTCTACGAGGGGAGTCTCCCCCCACAATGGAATTTATTTATACAAAATTATGTATTTATTCTTACTTGTTTAAACTCCAGTAACCTTCAAGGTACTCTCTGTTTGATGCAAAACACCTACTGAGATGCTTTTTCCATTGCTCAAAATAGTTTTTGAGCTCATCCATTTGGATGCCTTTTAGTGCTTCTGCTGTTTTTTGTTTCACCTCTTCCACATCAGCAAAATGTTTTCCTTTAAGGACATTTTTCATCCGGAGTAACCAAAAAAAAAAGTTACTTAGAGCAAGATCAGGTGAATAGGGAGGGTGGGGCATGGAATCATGTCATTTTTAGTCAAAAACTGCTGTACACTAAGCATCGTGTGGGTAGGTGCACTTGTAAATCACCCATCATGAAATGGGCACATGCATTGAAAGATTCTCAAAAAAACAAAATAGTTCACTGAAGCTGAACACAGCTTCTCACAGCAATGCTAGCCAATTTACTGATGCCGATGGGTTCCTAGAACACTTACCTACTGTGAGAGGCCTGTACTACAAGGGACCCGCCCTCCAAAGGATAATTTTGGGGTTTTTTTTTTGGTCCTCCTAGTATAAAAGTGCTGAGCCCTTCTCTTGCCTCTGGTTACAACAATGGTTCTTGGACTTGTCTGTACACTGGAGCCACCTGGTGAGCTCCCCGTAGTGCTGATGCATGGGGCCCATCCCTAGACATTCTGCTTTCATTGGTCTGTGGTGTGGTCTGGGCTTTAAAATTTTTAAAAGATCCCCGTGGGTTCTAATTGCAGTGAAATTTAGGCCTGGAGTCTAGCATGGTGTTATCTAATTAGAATACAATGAGAGCCACATCCACACTGTTAATTTTTCTAGTAACCATATTTTTAAAAAGCAAAAGGTGCAGGTGAATTTTAATGAATTTTAATGATGTATTTTCTTTAGCCCAACTTACCCAGAATATTGTCACATCAACATGTTATCAATTTTTAAGAATTAATGAGATATCTTAAATCCTTTTCTGTCTGCCCCATGTCTTTGAAATCTGGTGTATTTTTACAATTATAACACCTCTCAGCTTAGACAAGCCACCTTTCAAATGCTGGTAGTTGCATGTAGCTAATGGCTACCAAATTGGACAGTGTAGGTGTGGTACATATTAATTAGGTGCTCAATAAATGTTTCTTGGCCATATGACCAAATAACGGAAAGAGTCTTGTGTGATATCTGCAGTCGAGAGATTGGGCAACCACTCCAAAGGTTTAGAAAAGTGTCTTTTTTTGGGGGGGGGATTTAAGTAATATTTTATTTTTTAATTTTTAATTTTTTTAATATATATAATATTATTTTATTGTGATATTGAGGGGTACAGTTAAGGGTTAGGTACACAAATATGTCTCGTTCAGGCACCCTTGTTGATAAGAAGCGTCCCCCTCATCCCCAGACAGATATTTACTGCCATTAATCCCTTCCCCTATCCCCCCCCATAGTTTCCCACCACTGTCAGTCATTTTCTTGTGGTAATACGTTGGATGATCAAGGCCTACTATATGAGTGAAAACATGTGATACTCAGTTTTTTGTTTCTGTGAGAGGTCACTCAGTATTATAGACTCTAGTTCCATCCAAGTTGCTGCGAAATTCATGATTTCGTTCTTTTTTATGTTTGCGTAGTATTCCATTGTGTATATGTACCACATTTTTTTAATCCAGTCCTCTTTTGATGGACAGCAAGTTTGCTTCCAGGTTCTTGCTATTGTGAACAATGCTGCAATAAACATACGAGTGCAGGTATCTTTTTTATAAAGTGATTTGAG
>CAUYQG010004469.1:0-55381 GCA_963574415.1 Tarsius wallacei
TAGTGATATAAGTTCCCCTCTTATTACAGCTTTCAAGGCATCCCAGAGATTTTGGTAAGATGTTTCTTCATTTTCATTTGTTTCCAGGTATCTTTTGATCTCTGTTTTGATTTCATCGTTTACCCACGAGTTGTTTAGCATCATGCTAGTGATAGAGGGGTGTAGAGCTGAGGAGAGTCTGGGCATACCTGGAACTGCTCTTTCTCTCTGGCCCCACTGCCCCAGTGAGGCAACAGTGGGTAACATTTTTTTTTATTTTTCCAGTTTTTCATTGTGGTAAAGTACACATAACGTTTGTCATTTTAACCATTTTAAAGTGTACAATTTGGTGGCATTAAGTACATTCACAATGTTGTACAATATCACCACCATCTAGTTCCAGTAGAAACTCCATGCCCATTAGCAATCATTCCCCACCTCTCCCTCCTCCAGCCCCTGGTTACCGCTAATCTTTCTGTCTCTGTGGATTGGCCTATTCTGCACATTTCATATAAATGGAATCATGCAATGTGTAGTCTTCTGTGAGTGGCTTCTTTCACTCAGTATAATGTTTTCAAGGTTAATTCTCTTTGTAGCATGTTTCAGGACTTCATTCCTTTTTATAGCTATTATTATTTCATTGCATGGTATGTGTATGCATACCATATTTTGTTTATCTTGTACCTGGTTTTGAATCACATGGATATCATGACACGGTGGAGAGGACTCTGAGTTAGGCAGGCCTCAGTTTGGTGACTTGGTCTCAGGCACTTACCTCTTCTGAGACTTTGGGCAAGTGTCATAACCTCTCCAAGCTGAAGATGTTTCACTTGCAAAATGAAGATGTTGGTTATTGTCAGGGTTAATTGGACTATTAAATGAGATGCATAGAATATGAACATAGCTTGCACATGGAAGGTGTCTTAATCCATTTTTGTTTTCATCCAATTTTCTTAACTTCATAAACATTCTTGATAAAGCAACTGCCATGGAAATCAAGGACTCCAAGAGGGCAGGGATGGACCCCTGCTCAGCCTTGGCTCTGCACCTCACACTGGCCCCTGAGGCAGGGCTGAAAGCTACCCTCTTCCCCCACCAGTCTAACAGACTGTATGTGTTGCCACTCTCCGTGTTGCTTCCTGAGGCTTCCTGAAGCTCTCACCAAGCAGAAGGACCTGGGAGACTGACAAGGGGTCAGGGCAGATAGAGGCAGCAACCCAGCCCTGAGATTGGGCAGCACCCTGGAGACAGATGCCTGCCTCCTGCCACATTCACTCTCATCTCTCCAGGAGACCAAGCCCTGGGGCTGGCAAGTAGGCAGTCACCCCTGCCTTTTTTGAGGCTCCAGCACACTGTTGGCCTCCATCACTTCCCACCCCACAGTCATCAGCATTCCTCTTGGCAAGTAGCACTAGAGACCAAGAGAAGTGACAGTTCCAGGGGAAGTGCTGTGTCGAATAACTTTGGCCCAAGGTTATTGGACCTGGCTGATGAATGTACTGGCCTTGCTGTTTCACTCCGATTTCCTTTCACTCCAGCTGCCTAATTTGATGCTGCTTCTGGACTTCCTTGCTCTGGTCTAATGAACAAACTTTGGCCAACTGGGCTCCAGGCCACTTTGCAGGCTACAGTCCCTTTCTCGTGATGCTTCCCTCAAAGCAGCCCAGTTTCTCAGTTTTCAGCAGCTCTTCTATTTAAGGGTGTGGGCCACATTGGCTGCTATATCTAGTGACAAGGCCAGGCATGCCAGGCCCTTGCAATGGGATACGTTCCTTGGGATGGACTGAGACCTGGAAGTAGGTTGAGCCACCAAGCAGGGCAGGCACAGCTACATGAATTGTGAGAAAGGCCAACTCACCAAGCAGAGCTGCCTCGAGGGTAGTGTGATGGAAAACAGGTGGTGCAAGGCACATGGTCAGCCTGGGGAGTGTGAGAATGGCCCCAGAAGAAGGTAGAGCATGGTGTGAGGAAACTCACTATGATGGTTAAATTTAGTTGTCAACTTGACTGGAGTAAGGGATACCCAGATAGTTGGGAAAGCATTATTTCTGGGTGTGCCTGTGAAGGTATTTCTGAAAGAGATTGACGTTTGACTCAGTGGACTAAGGAAGACACACTCTCGCCCAATGTGGGCAGGCACCATTCAATTGGCTGAGGGCTCTGATAGAACACAAAGGCAGAGAAAAGGCAAACTCACTTTCTCTCTCCCTCTGGAGCTGGGATATTCTTCTTCTGCCTTTTGACATCAGAATTTCAGGATCTCCAGCCTTCAGACTCTGAGACTTGTATCAGTGCCCCTCCTGATTCCCCTCACCCTTCAGTTTTTCAGGCCTTCAGTCTTGGACTGAGAGTTACACGATCTACTTCCCTGGTTCTGAGGCTTCTGGACTGGAACTGAGCACACTTTCAGCTTCCCTGCTTCTTAAGCTTGCAGGCAGCCTATCATGGGACTTCTCAGTCTCCATAATGGGGGAGGAATGGGGGAAGAGTGGGGGAGGAATGGGGGACAGGGTCAGCGGGAAAGCTAAAGGATTTATTAATAGAACAGAAAAGCTGCCAGAGTGGAAGGAGACGCTAAGGAGTTGCGGATTTGGAGTTGAAACCTGGTGCTTATATATCCCTAAGACAGAGCTGATTGGCTAGCACTAGCTGTGAGCTGATTGGTTGGCACCAGCTGTGCTAATTGGTTAGTACTAAGAACCAATCAGCGGGAGGTAGGGGCCTAAGGATGAGCTGATTGGTC
This sequence comes from Tarsius wallacei, assembly GCA_963574415.1. Classification (NCBI taxonomy): domain Eukaryota; kingdom Metazoa; phylum Chordata; class Mammalia; order Primates; family Tarsiidae; genus Tarsius; species Tarsius wallacei. The sequence continues at coordinate 2,723 of CAUYQG010004469.1, forward strand.
GGCACTTGGCAGTGAGCTGATTGGTTATTTTTCTATACCAGCAGTGAGTACTTAAACTCTAGCTTGAGAGGCTTGTAGGGAGCTTGTTTACCAACCTGAGTGTATCAGCCCCCAGAAGCCTACCAGAAGTTCACCAAATTGTTACCATGGGTCCCGCCCTGTCCGTCTGCCTAGCATTTCTCTGGCTATCTCCTTTCGCAAAAGCTGTGGTCATGCCACTATGCTTCAATCTGGCCAACAGAGTGAGACCTGACACACACACACACAAAAAGTCTTAATATAATTTCCAGTCAGGGTTAATGCATCCTCCCATCCTATCCCCAGCCTCATCCAACACATGCATATACCCACACACACACACCCCGAAAACTGGGTCACTTGAATAATTCTGGTTCTTTTGCACATTCTACCTGAATGCTGAGTTTGGAAATGTTATTGACCTTGGGTAAGTATTTTATTTATCTGATGCTTTAATTTTCCCATAGGTGACATAGAATATGTATGTAATATTTTATAATACATATAATTATATAATATGTCATATATTTATATGTTATTATTTTATAATAGAATATGTACAATAACAATCATGATCCTAACTACCTGATAAGCCTAGGAAGATACCTCTATAAAATACAGGTGTGGGAATATTTTATTAATTTTTATATGTTTAAATTTTAATCACATATATTTAAGATACGCAACATGATGACTGATATACATATACATAGGGAAGTGATTGCTACAGTCAAGCAAATTAACATATTTATCATCTCACATAGTCACCCTTCCTTCCTTCCTTCTTTCTTTCCTTCCTTCCATCTTTCCTTCCTTCCTTCTTTCCCTCCTTTCTTTTTGTTTTTGATGTTTGGTATGAGCACCAAATCTCTCATAGAAAATTTTCAGTGTACAATACAGTATTATGAACTACAATCCTCATGTTTTGCATTAGATCTCTAGACTTGCTTATTCTACAAAAATGCAACTTTGTACTCTTTTACCTACATCCTTCTGTTTCCCCATCCCACCTCCCACTCACCCACCCCTGGTAACCACAATTCTCTATTCATTTTTTTGTTTTAAGATTTTTACATATATGTGAGATCATGCAGTCTTTATCTTTCTGTGTCTGACTTATTTCACTTAGCATAATGTTCTGTAGGTTCTTCCATTTTGTCACAAATAGCAATATTTACTTTTTTAAGACTGAATAATATCCCTGTGTGTGTGTGTGTGTGTGTGTGTGTGTGTGTGTACAATTTTAAGAAATCAATCACCTGTCAACTGACACTTCAATTGTTTCCATATCTTGGCTATTATGATTAATGCTGTAATGAATGTGGGAGTGCAGATATCTTTGTGAGATGGTGAGTTCATATCCTTTGAGTATATACTCAGAGAATAAATTTCTGGGTCATATGATAGTTATACTTTAATTTTCTTTAGGAACTTCCACAGTATGACTACACCAATCTATGTTCCCCAACAGTGTACAAGTGTTTCCTTTTCTCCACACCCTTCCTTGCCAACACTTGTTATCTCTTGTCTTTTTGGTAAGAGATATCCTAACAGATGTGAGGTGGTATCTCACGCAGGTTTTGATTTGCATTTCCTGGATGATTAGTGATGTTGAACATATTTTCATATACCTATTGGCCATTTATATGTCTTCTTTAGAGAAATGTCTATTCAGGTCCTTTGTCCCTTTTTTAATGGAGTTATTCATGGGTTATTAGTGGACTTTGTTTGTCTTTGCTATTTAGTTCTGTGAGTTCCTTATACATTTTGGATATTAACCCCCTCTCAGGTATAGGTTCACAAATATATTCTACCACTTTGTAATATGTTTTTTCATTTTTCATATGTTGATTGCTTCCCTTGCTGTGCAGATGCCTTTCAGTTTGTTATATGGTAGTCCCACCTGTTTACTTTTGCTGCTTTGTTGTCTATGCTTTTGGTGTTCTATCCAAAAAAAAAAAAAAATCATTGCTAAGACCAGTGTTAAAGAGCTTTTCTGTATGTATTCTTCTAGGAGTTTTACAGTTTCATGTCTTAGGTGTGAGAACATTTAAATGGGGGCAAATATTAATATTCCCTCCCTGCCCCCCTGGCCCCCCGCCAGAACAAACCAGTTGGATCTCCATCTTTTCCCCCAAGCTTCAGATCCAGGGTCTTCTGTGAAAGTGCTATGTGCCCTGTGGGGCCCTTCCCCCTGAGCAAATGCATACAGGTGTGTAAACCTAATAAAGCAACTGTCTTGGGGGCCAAGGAAGATGAGGCAGCTCCAGAAAGGCCCAGGTTGTCACAATGGGCAGGGCTAATGAGGTCCTTTGGATCAGGACCAGTGAGTCTGGCCAGCTTCTCGGGGAACTGGATTTGCTGAGTCTTGTGAAAGAAATCAGTTGTCTGCCCGAAGGTGAAGGTGGATGGGTGCACATGGATGGGCAGCAGATCATCAGAAACCATAGCTCTCCAAGCCAGGACTGTACTGTTAGCAGGGATGGTTGGCCACACCCCAAGGCCCTCTGACTGTTTCCTGAGTGGGCATCATATCAACTACCCAAATAGTCATCAACAGGGCTTCCTTGTTTTTGTTTTAAAGAAGACCACAGACAGTGGGTTTGATACTTTCCTGGCAAATAGAGCAGGCCCACAATGCCTTATCTGCAATTCTGAAATCCAAAGAGCTCAGAAAATGGAAACTTTTCTTATAACTTAATTGGCAGCAAAACCTGACCTGATCTGAACTCATTTGGCTGCAAAGCTTGACCTTATCTTATGTGAGGTTATCCGTTTAGTGTGAATATTCATACGTTTCACTGCAGGAATACTTATGTGTTTGATTACACGTGCTGCCCCAGACCCTGCCGGCAGTGTTGTGGGATGTGTAGTATGTATATATATATATATATATATATATATATATATATGCATGCACTCCCTTCCTGGGGTCTGAAAAGGTCTGTGTCCTGAACTGCCACTAGCCCCAAGGGGTTCAGAGGAGGAGCCATGTGACAGGACTGACTACATCCTGTAATTTTCCATTTACACATCAGCATTGAGGAATGGCATGTTTCTCTTCTAGGAGTCTGCTTTAGTTGGTGGCTTCAGGTTGTAAGGAATAGAAGACGTTCAGGTAACTTTGGAAAAGGGGATTTGTTGTCTAAGTACATGTTAGTGAGAACTGCATGTATTCACTAACATGGAGAATTGAGGAGTCGTCATGGACAAAAGCAGTTTTGAGTTCTTTCTCTCTCTCTCTTGCTCTTGCTTCCATAAGGTTGCCTCATGGCATCTCTTCTCTCCCTCCCCTCCTCTCCCGTTCCTTTCCCATCTTTTCTCTCTTCCTGTCTTCTTTTACCTTCTCCTCTTCTCATGGCACCTCTGCTACTCTCTGGGGATTTGCTCCTCTCTCCATCCTCCTCTGCTTACTCATCCTTCTGGTCCACCATGAATTTGGCTTGCACACAGCTGTATTTCCATGCTTAATTTACTCACACTTCCTACTGCTAAGTACTCCATCTTTCTGTGTGTCCCAACTGGACAAGGAGATTCTAACTATATCAGCTTACCTTTTCATACCAAGTCTGTGGAAGGAGCACTCATTAAGTGCACACCCTGGCACACTTATCTGTGCTAGGGGAAGGGATCATGTGACATAGAATATGACTGCCTAAGTCTAACCCTTGAGTGGGTGCTGGCATTTCACTTAGAAAGGGCCATGGCTGGGCAGGTTTCAAAACTCTACTACATGGTTCAAACTTTAACACTGCTGAGGGACACCCCACAGGACCAGAGACTGGAAATATTTTAGCAAGCTCCAGTAATCGTGATTGCATCCTTTCCTTTGCCACCACCCACCTCCCAGCAGATACAAAAATACTACATGCCTTCTAGCTGCCCTAAGATTACAGGGCTTCCTTCCTTAGTTGGTCAGAACCACATATCTTCAAGACTCACCACTGTAGATAGTCCCTACCTGGAGACCAACACATGCCAATTCCCATTCAACCCTACTGTCCTGGTACTTTCCATGACAAAAGAGACTGAGAACAGAGCAAACCCACAATAGTCTTCTCTATGGTAGGTGTTTAATAAGTGTTTGTGTAAGTCATTTAGATGAACACACCAAATAAATTCAGAGTCAATGGATACTAATGTCTCTGTGACCATATTTACCACATTTCAGCAGCTCCTAGAAATGTAGTTACTTAAAGTGAAGAGAATGGGTTTTGCTGGTGGAATGGACATCACTGAAGTCCTTTAGTAGCACATGGAGGAGGTGGTCCTTCTGCATCCATGTGTAATAACAAAGCCAAGGAGATTAGGATTGCTAGGATCAGCCTGCCTCTCCCTCCCTCTCCTGCCACCAGGTGCTGGCAGACATGGTAGACACTGGGGTAGCAGGGTTTGGGCAGAGCAAGGTCAGAGAACAGGCATTTTGGAGCAGAACCACATGCCCAGCTGTGCCATCAGAAAGGGACTGAAAGAGAATCCTCAATGGCAGGGGGGAGGTTTGCTGTGTCAGCAAGTGCTGTTTAAATAGATTTCCTTGCTGGCAGGGTGCTAATGAGGTGCTAACACAGGGGAGGAAGGCAGGCGGGGTTTTCTGGAAGTAGGAGCAGAGCTGAGCAAGTCTTCAAAGGAGTTAAGTTAGGAGCCTGAGAAAGCTGCCTGCCCACCTGCCCTAAGTCAATCTGAAGGCTCCTCTTAAGAGAACTGAATATCACATGTTCTCACTCATAAGTGGACCCTGAACAACTATCATAACACTATAAGAAAAGGATTGACAGTAGCAGGAAACTGTGGGGGGGGGGGCAGGGAGGTGGGATTGGCAGCAGTTGGAATCTGCCTGGGGAAGGGGGGGGTATACCTCATCAACAAGGGTTCCTGCATAATGGATATTGTATACCTAACCCTGAATTGTACCCCACAATTTTGAAATAAAAAATTTAAAAGTTGAAAAAAAAAAAAAAAAAGAGAACTGAAGAGGATAGCTCGGGTACTCTGAGTACAGATTTTCTTGCTCACTGTCTCATGATTTTTCAATAATCCTCCTCTACATTCTTTAGAGGCCAAAATGCTCACTACTTTGTTCTGGGCCTAATTCCATCTGAGACCTTTCCCTGTAAACAGAAGTGGAGGGTGGACTCACCCCTGGCCCCTGGTCTTGCCTCATATCATAGAGGCAGACCCTGGGGCCTATTTCTTGCCAGAGGGACTCCATTTCCGGGGTTTCCACTCCTTCTTTGCCAGGGAAGCTGCAAAAGACATACACTTCCATGGCTCTTTCCAGCTGGATTTAAATTTTTTAAAAACATATTTTTAAAGGATTGACAGTAGCAGGAAACTGGGGTGGGGGTGGGGGTGGGGACGGGGCAGGGAAGTGGGATTGGCAGTAGTGGGAATCTGCCTGGGGGGGGGGGCGCATACCTCATCAACAAGAGTACCTGCATAATGAATATCTGTATACCTAACCCTGAATTGTACCCCACAATTTTAAAATAAAAAATTTAAAAGTTAAAAAAAAAACCCAAAAACATATTTTAAAATTTATTTTCTAGAAGACTAGCAAGATACCTTTGTTTATGTAACTTCATTCTAAGGACAAAAATAGTTAGCATTTATTGGATCAAACTATATGAAAGTACTATTTATGTAGGTAAGAAACAATTTTATACAAGCAATGTCACATCATAATACATCTGTCAGAAGCTAGGAATTCGATAGGCTGGAATTCAGAACATAGGGTGTCCTCAGGATGGCGTACATGAGTTACTGGCTAGAGAAATCATGAGAGTGAGGATGGTGGACTGGAACTGGAAGTTGATAAGGACAAGAATGGTGACAATAATACACAACTAGTGGTCATAGTAATAGACCTCACATTTATTGAGGTCTTACTATATTCCATAAGATCTTTGCATGTAATAACTCACTTAATTCTCATAACATTCCCAGGAGGTAGTTATTGTCCAGGTGGGAAATTTAAGGTCCAAGGAAATTAAGTAAGGTGCACAAAATCACCTGTGGGGATGCCAGAATTTGATCCAGGCAGAACATCCTGAAGTCTGTGCTGTCTCTTAAACTTTAAACATAGAAAGAGAAACTTTGGATAATAGAGAAACTTCCCACCTTCTCCCTGGCTGCTTTCCATCTGGGCTAGTAGGAGAGTCCAGCAGGGTGTTGCAGGGGAAAGAGAAAATGTAACCCTTTAGATAGAAAACAGACGGGTTTGGATGACAGCCCTGCTTATTACTATCTCTGTGACCTGAGAAAATTAAATTGACCCACATGAGTTTCAGTTTTAAATTGAGGCTAATTACAAATACCATATGAAGAATTTGTGAGGATTCCATGAAGTAATGTTCTCCCTTAACTAGGAACTCCTTCAGGGAGGTTAATCTTACTCATGTCTGTGTGGCCCTTTGTTAAGAGCCCAGTATGTATTTGTGCTCCGTAAATATTTGTTGAATGACTGGATATTAAGGAGAAACTGGGGAAATATAAGGGGTGTGGGGAATGCGAAAAGGTGATGTGAGTTATTAATGAAGAGGAAAAGTTGAAAAATAAATGTGAAGGAGTGAATGAGAGAGAAGGGTACAGAGGTGTGGTCAGAAATCCATCCAAAGGAAACTCATTGTTTCAACAGCCCAACAACATGTCCTTTCCCTTTGTATTAGTTTGATAGGGTTGGTGTAACATTCTCACAGAGTGCCTAAAAATAGCAGAAATTTATTCTTTCACAATTCTGGAAGCCAAAGATCCAAAATCAAGGTGTCAGCAGAGCCATGCTCCCTCTGAGGGCTCTAGGGAAGAATCCTTTCTTGTCTCTCCTAGCTTCTGGTGGTTGCCAGCAATTGTTGGGATTCTTGGGCTTGTGGCAACAGAATTCCAGTCTTCACGTGACTCCCTTCCCTTTCTGTGTTCAGATTTCTCTCTTCTTATAAGGATACCAAATCTAGTATGATTTCACTTTAACTTAATTATACCTGTAAAGATTCTATTTCCAAATAATATCACATTCATGAGTTCTGGGTGGACATGGATTTTGGAGGCACACTACTTAATCCAGTATACCCTTCTAGTCATCAACCTCAGCTTAACACTCATTCATTCAACAAACTTTTACTGAACACCTCTGCTTTGCCAGGCACTGTGTTAGATGCTGGGGATACATATTGAATAAGTCAAAGTCCTTCTCCATAAAGATCTCACCAACTGATTGAAGATGGGTGTGTCCATGAGAAAGTTGGCTGGTTGTGGTGGCTCATTACTATAATCCTAGCACTTTGGGAGGCCAAGGTAGGAGGATTGCTTGAACCCAGGAGTTTGAGACCAGCTTGGGCAACATAACGAGACCCTGTTTCTACAAAAAATTAAAAACATTAGCTAAGTGTGATGGTGCATGCTTGTAATCCTAGGTACTCAGGAGGTTGAGGTGGGAGAATCACTTGAGCCCAGGTGTTCAAGGTTACAGTGAACTATGATTACATCACTGTAATAACTGGGTGACACAGCAAGACCATGTCTCTAATATTTTCCTCATTAAAAAGAAAGCATAATAGAGGTCTATAGAGCCAATTATTGGGCCCAGTTCATAAGGTCTAGGAAGAGGGGGTCAAGTTTGCCATGAAAGAGCATTGGTCAGGGCAGGTTTCATAAGAGAAGTGGTGCTTGTGTTGAATTTTTTTCTGAAATAATCAAAGGGGTTTCAAGGATGAACAAATAGAAGGCAGGTGATCTAGGTGGTGGGCACAGTGTGTGTGAAGGCAGGGGACCTTGGAGATGCCTTATGTTTGGGGGAGTTCTGCAGGTATTTTGGTGCTGATGCCAGAGCAGGACTATAGGACCCACTCATAGGGAGAAAGGGACATGCCAGGTGAGGCAGTGACTGACCCTGAAGCCCAGCGATGGGTCACATGGTGGGGCCAAAAGCCTTGACTAGGGACAGGCCAGCAGCTGAGCTAGAAGCATCCTGTCCTCAAATTGTTGCCTTTGGCACCACTAGCCCAGTGAGTTAACCCTGAGAAGGAAAACACAAGAGGAAAAGAAGGAGGGAGATTGTATGATTGTTTGTGAAAATCCCATTTTAGAGATTGAAATATTGAGGTACAGTGAGGCTAAATGACAAAGCAAATGAATGGAAGAGTGTCAAACCCCGATGACTGAATTTACTTCACAGATTGTTTCCAGCGTTCTATAATGCCTCCCAAGGAAGCCTGACAGAGAAAGAAAACAACACACAGTTTCTGAACAGGCCAATTAAAAGACAATTATTTTTATTACATAAGGGGTCTCTGACTTATCCAGGGATTTGCCACAGTGTTATGTTTAAATAGAAGTCACCTAATAATAGCCTCCCCTCAACAACTTCCTTTCTCAGATATTTAAATGTGCCCCAATAGATCCCAAGCTGCTTATTTTAGGGAAAGAGAGTAGGAAACTATAAAACTAAAATGTTAAAAGCCACCACCAATTAAAGACCAATCAGAAATAAAAAGGCACTAATATTTCAAGGGAATTATAACTACAGTCAATAAGAACATGTGATTTCACACACACACAACAGAACAAACCTGTTTGCATTAACAGTGGATGCTTCTTCCATCCTGGTTGCCACCTGGGTTACCTCTCAGTATAAATTTGGTTAAAAAGGGATTTGGATCCAAAACACATACAGTGTACAATAATTGAATACATACAATTATTCAGAAACACACCTTTGGTGTAAAGTGAGGCAGAATGTTCCAGCCTTTAGCAAGCAGCAGTGATCTTACAGAGGTCTGATGCCTGGGTTGGTTAAAAGGGGTCTTGGTTGAAACTGGTGTCTTGTTGGGGTTACTCCCAGCATGGTCAAGGCCCTAGAAACCCCAAACACCATTTGAAGACCCAACCCAATTACCTCAAGAAGGCTACATGCAACTAGGTAGCCCCAAATAGGATTATTCTAGAGTAAAGATGGATATTTGGTTCTAAAGTGAAATGAAGAATAGAATAAACCATTCTAATATGAATCAGGAATAAAAATCCTTGAGTTCAAGTTCTCACTGTGTACCATCTGGATGGAATTGGGCAAGTTCTTATACCTCTCTTGATCTTTAGCTCCTCACCTGTTAAATGAACAGATATAATTAGATGCTTCCTTTAATCCCACCCAATTCTGACACTTTATGATCAGTGACCACCAGGTAGGTTTGGTGTCAGAGGTCTTCATATAAAACAGCCTGGTCAAGGGCTAAAGCTTGATCCATCAGGGCCATGCTTAGATATGGTTGATATTGAGGCTGCTGACCAGGATGGGGAAACAAGCTACAGTTGCTTTTTTAGACTTAAAGACTGGGAGGAAGCGATTAATAGAAGTCAGATGAAAAAGGGCATAAGTGTCAGGGGAAATGTTATTGGCAAAGGGAGATACTTACATTCGTGCAACTGGAAACTATAAGGCAAGGACAATGAGACCTTAAAACCGAGCTGTAGCATCAGCAGTCTGCATTTGGCTGACCTCACCCAGCTTTGACATATGAGTGAATAGAACTTTGGAGGTACAAAGGGTGTTAAATGCCTTCCTTGTTCAATTGCCAGAATGTGCTCCCTTGAACTTTTTGCATGCCAATTCCATGGCTCTCGGCACCCCAAGTCTCCTCCCCCACACACTCCAGATCCTTGATAGAAATTATTGAATGTGTGACTTTCTGTATCATGCAGAAGACATTTTTATTATTAGAGACTATCATTCGCTCTGATTCTCAATGACACAGGGATAGCAGGAAAGGGTCTGATTTTAATTAATTGCCACAGGCCAATTCTAGAGCCAAGAAGAAATGAATACATTCTTCATTGGACATCCAGTAAGATAACTATGAAAGCTAATGAACATGCATTACAGCTTTTAGGGACAATGACAGTAGGCATAATGTTAACAACTGTCATCTATAGAGCTGTCATCTACTCTGTACCAAGAAGTGTGCTAGGTGGCTTATATTTGTTGATGAGGGAGGGGGATATTTTTATACCTGAGTTTGCCACTCACAACAGGGAAAAAATTCAGTTAAGGAGAAAAGGAGTCTTATTTTTTCAGGAAAGTAATTTGCTAAGGTTGGTAGTCAGGAAATATGGTTTTGACTAGGTAAGAGTGAGATGAGGTTGAGAAAGAGTGAAATTAGTCTACTGAATAAAGCAACAGACCCAAGAGGAGTGAGAAGGTAAGTAGGGTCTATGTAAGAGGAAAGATGGAGACTGGCTCAGTAGAAGCAGTCAGGGGCTCAGGAGAGAAAAGGCCTTGTGATGTGAACCTGTGTTCATCTTCATACCACCAATACCTCTGCAATGTTACCTCTATCACACTGACTTGGAAAGAGCTTGGAAATTGTGTCCTCCATTTGGCAATACCAGAAGACACTTTTGGTTGTCGTGATTAGAGTGCTACTTGAATCTAGTGGGGAGAGCCAGGGTGCAGCCAAATATCCTGCACTGCACAGGACACCCCAATGTCAGTAGTGCCAAGGTTGAGAAGCCCTTCTCCAGTTTCCTGGTAAACCCTGCTTTTCCCTCACAGATTAGGGTCAACCAAGATTTAGGAATGAAGGAGAAAGGACTGTTTCAGACTGAGGCAGAGCTGGGCAGTGAGAGGACAGCAGCTACAGGCTTGAGCCACACAGCAGGATGACTGGGAATCCAGCAGGAGGCCATAGAAGAGGGAGAAATATGAATCTAGTGCAAGACATGACAGCACAACCTATGTGTTGTTGTTCTCTTCTTTGGCTCCAGGATCCCTCGAAACCATGGAGATGATGCTGGACACCTCCATGCAGAGTGGGTGAGGTCTCCCCATGCTTTCTTCATATTAATTAAAACAGTGGCTTCTGAACGCTATAGGACTCAAGGACACTGGTTTAAACACACGTTGTATTATTTTGCTTTCACAAAAACCCTGTGAGTAGGTCTATCAACACCATTTTACAATGGAGAAAGATTGAGGCTTGGAGTAGTAGTAGGTTGGTGGCCTGGCAGCTAGTTCAAGTCAGAGCTGGGGTTTGATCCAGGTCTATCTGACTGAACTGTCCACCATCCCACACGGCCCAACGTTGCAGGGGGAAGTATACACAAGTTCACACACAGGACTCCAGGCAGACAATGCTTCGAGCGAGGTTCTGGATGTCAGAGCGCAGGTGCTTGGTAGAGAGTTTTCAAACCATTTGCATGTTTGGCAGAGGATGGTCAAATTTTTTTAGGAATACATTAAGTGGGATTATTAAGTTTCAGATATTTTATGAAACCACCAGATTGGTTTTACCCTGAAGTTTGTGTGAGGGTATGATTTCCAAGTCCTAGTTCCTTTCTTTTCTTCTATCTCTAAATTACATGCTCACCTTCATGCAGTTGAGGGTCAGAGACATTTATTCCCAGAAAATAGGGCTCCTGCCAGTAAATGGATAGGAGGATTATTTCTCTATGGGGGAAAATGTTGCATGTATTGGCTAGAGTCAAGGGCTGAGCCCATCAGTGGAGGTAGAATGCATCTCTGCCCTCTATTTTGAGACTAAGCTTGGTACCTTTTGATAATCTGGAAGTCCAGCTGTTTGGAATGTCCAAATCTGACTATCATGCCAAAGTCCTATTTGATATCAGAATTAATTAGAAAAATTGCTTCAACAACTAATTTAAACTCTCTGCACTCTTTCCCATAGGACTAGCATAGCTATTAATCCATCCAGGGCTGGTGGTGGTTTCTATATTGGGTCCAGTGAAATCTTAGGCCCTGTCCTGATTATATACTTCTACAAAATGCTTTTAAGTCCACAGTGATACTACTGCCCATTCACCATGATAGTAATTTAATTCTTTAATATGTTGATCATAAAAATATAAGTAGCACCAACACATTTGGTAGCGTTTTCAAATGAACGTGTTTTTTATTGATAAACACATCAACTACAAACATTTGGGAAACTGTAGTGTATGTACACACATGTAGGGGCTTACAGATCTCTGACAGCAAGTCCTTGCTGTGACTGGCTTCTCTCATTGTTCGCCCTAGGGCTGCAAAGCCTGCAGGCTGAGTATGCCATGGTAGGTTTCAGCTCTGAAATCTTACGTCTCTTTCTTTCCCCAAAGTGAACCTGGATTATAAGGCTTAAAAATCCAATAGCTGATTTGTGTTGCTTGTGCTTTGTAGCACCAATGACGTATGAATGTTCTCAAACTTTGATTCTTCTTAATTCTTCTAGGCCTGGGTAAGAAACAGCCTCAAAAGAAAAGATAACATTTTCTCTTATGCCATAGTTAATTCTTAAAAGAATTAATTCACTCACATTTCCAATCCTCTCCAGTCCTCCTCTTCCTCATGTCCTATCACCTTATACCATAATTCAGAGTTTCTCAACCACGGCACTCTTAGCATTTTAGATCACACACTTTGTTGTAGGAGGCTGACCTATACATTGCAGGATATTTGGCAGCATCCCTGGCCTCTCCCACAAGATGCCAGTAGCACTTCCTCACTAGTGACAACCAAAAGTATTTCCAGACATTGACAAATGTTCTCTGAGAAGCAAAATTGCCCCCACTTAAGAAACACTACCATAGTGGATTCACTTTCTGTGATCAGTTGCCTTATGTAAGTTCTGAAAACTAAATCCTTTAAATGAGAGTTTCGTGTTTCCAAGGTTTGCAGATCTAAAAGCAAATTGTATGTTGGAAACAGCATTGCACTTGGAGTAAAACCCAGGCTTGAATGTAGATTCTGCCACGTATTAACTAGGCAAGGTAAATTCTCTGAATTTCAGTTATACCTACCATGAAATGTGAACAATGATATTCACCTTGCAAAGCTGTTATGAATGAAATACTAGGGCATGTGGCACTAGGCCTGGCATAGAGAAGGTGCTCAATGAAAGCTGAAATTTGAACTGGATTCATCCCACTCAATATGTTGTATGCAGCCATTCTTGTTCTCAGCACGGTGCTAGATAACGCTTGTTAGAGCATGTTTCTAAGGATTTGCCCCCCAAATTGAGATACATTGATTTCTAAAGACCATTATTTCAAAATTAAATTGAAAACTCTTAATCTTGCAGAGTCTTAATGATGGAGGGCAACTCAGAGAAAATTTAATTGATTAAGTTAAGTTGGGTTACATGACTTGGGGAATTTCCCGAGTTAATCACTGACTGACTTGTGGGTAATATCCATCCCTTGTAGATGGCCATGACCTTGACTTGTCTTGCTATGTATTTAAGCCATGAAACTGTGGGCAGTGTGAGAGTTGGATGCTTCACAGAGTGTGTCACTTCACTGGTATGAACCTCCTAGAACATGCCCATTATACCCAGAAAGTTCCTGTTTCAGGTCTTACCCTAGGCCTGCCTTCAAAGTAAAATACACGTCCTGCATTTTCTAGGGGTAAGAGGACTGAATTCTTCCCTTCAGCCCAAGGAGACTGTCTCAGGTTGGCCTCCTGGGTACAAGCCTGACCTATTTGGATCTGATGTGGCCTTCAATACAATAACTGTGAATGACTTGGCTGGTAATGCTGTTTTAAAGTGTGAGACCACCTGAATCCCCAGCCTCAGTGGAGTGGACAGAGATATAATATGGAAGCAGAATAGTTACAGAATGCGTGAAGAGGATGAAATGGAAAGAACATGGATTTTAGAGACAGGCAGATGTGATTAAAATATTGATGCCGCTGCTTAACAACTGGGTGATGTGGGATACTTACCCTCTCTGAGCTTTGGTTTCCTGGTGTATAAAGTTGACATCCATGGTAAGTTTGGAGGCTTAGAGGTAGGTAGGCACAGCATGTAATGCAGCATGTCCCACACAATGGGACCCCAAAAATAGAAGTTCCTAATACCATTACTGCTATTCCAATGATTGCATTTTGAAACAAGAGCCTTGGTATGAAACTTGGTCAAAAACATTTTTTCTGATGTAGTAATTTCTTAACATGAATGGTTTTTAGCAAATGCAACTAGAGAAACACATGTTTAGTTGTACATTTCTATGTTGCCTTTAACCAAGTGAGCAAAGTGCCTGACTCTGGAAATGAACAGGGGAAAATCTGGGACATATGAACTCCAAAGCATGCCAACAAAAGATCGAGTTAGAGACGCTTTGAACTCAACTTTGTGGTGACCTTAATCACGGCGGCTCTCAACTCCTCTCTCAGTACCGTGTTTCTGTCGAACTCAGACTCCTACCTGCTGCCCTCCTGTCAGCATCTCCAGATCCCACACTACAGAGAATCCTTTTACAAAGACTTTTATCTCCCAGAAGCAGATTGTTCACCCTGAGAGTATTAATAGATGGATTGGCGGTAAACTCTGGCTCTCCATGTACATCTGATTTTTTTTTTAACGACTGCAGGTTATTACTTCTGAAAACCGTAATTGACTAGTTCTGTCAAAGCATATAATATCTCAGGCTCTAGCTTCTCCCTTATTGTTGACAGAAAAGCATTTGTCAGACTCCAAATATGTTTGTTTCTCAGCTTTTCTCAACTATCCTTCTTATGAATTGGAAGGCATAAGTGAATGCTTAAGCATTACAGGAAACTATTGTATTCGGACTTATTTTACAAAGGAAAAGGACCACGGAAGGAAAGAGACCCTGTGTCTGAATTTATAGCAGCTTTGGGAGCCAGCTGAGCTCTACTTCCTCATTTGTAGGGAGAGTCCTGACAGGAATGGCGCAGGCAGGGCTTCTATGAGATTCAATCTTAAGAAGTTTAAGCAGTTGGGAGCTTACTTTTTATTTTTTATTATTTTATTGTTAAAAAAAGTCAAAAATATAGCAAATTGAAAAGAATTTCAACTTTGTTTTTTTCAGATATTACATCCATAGACTATAATTTTAAAAAATTTAAAAAAATTTCAGTAGCTTTAGGGGGCACAAATAGTTTTTGATCTGGGCTTTATATGTATCCTCCACTCCAGTCTGTGCACATTGTACACGATTGGTGATTTTTCATCCCTGCACTCCTTCTCTCCCCACTCCATTCTGAGTCTCCAGTGTCCATTATACCATTCTCAACTTCTTTGTGGATCTTCGGCTTAGCACCCATTTGTAAGTGAGAACTTTCAGTGTTTGGTTTTCTGTTCCTGAGTTAGCTCACTTAGGACGATGTTCTCCAATTCTATCCAATTGCAGCAAAAGACATTATTTCATTCTTTTTGATGGCTGAATAGTATTCCTTGGTATATACATACCACATTTTCATTATCCACGGATTGGTTTATGGGTATTTAGGTTGTTTCCGTATCTTTGCAATTGTAAATTGTGCTGTGATGAACACGTGGGTACAATTGTCTTTTAAATATAACAACCTCTATTCCTTTTGGTAGACACCTAGTAGTGGGACTGGCGGATAAAATGGTAGATTTACTTTTAATTCTTTGAGAAATCTCCATACTGCTTTCTGTAGAGGTTGTACTAACTTACACTCCCACCAACAGTGTATAAGTCTTCCCTTTTTTCTGTATTCATGCCAGCATCTACAGAATAGCCAAAGCAATCCTAAGCGGAAAGAATAAAGCTGGAGGCATTACATTCCCTGACTTCAAATTATGCTACAAATCTGTAGTCACCAAAACAACTTGGTACTGGTACAGGAACAGACACACAAACTAATGGAACAGAATAGAGAATCCAGAAATAAACCCAAATACTACAACCAACTGATCTGTGACAAAGCAGGCAAGAACATATACTGGGAAAAGGACACCCTATTCAACAAACGGTGCTGGGAAAATTGGATAGCAACATGCGGAAAAATGAAGCTTGATCCCTATCTCCCCCAATGTATACAAACTAACTTGAGATGTATTAAAGACTTAAGTATCAGACCTGAAACCATAAAAATCCCAGAAGAAAACTTGGAAAAACTCTTCTGGACAGTGACCTATGTGAATAATTTATGGTTAAAACTCTAAAGGCAAATGCAATAAAAACAAAAATAAATAAGTGGGACTTAATTAAACTAAAAACCTTCTGCACAGCAAAAGAAATAATCAACAGGGTAAATAGGCTATATACAGAATGGGAGAAAATATCCACAAACTATATATCTGACAAAGGACTTAAATCTTGTATCTACAAAGAGCTGAAACAAATCAGCAAGAAAAAAGGAAACAGTCCCATTAAAAAGTGGGCAAACAACATGAACACATCTCTCCAAAGAAGATATACAAATGGCTACCAATCATACAAAAGAATGTTCAGCATCACTAATTGTCAGAGAAATGCAAATGAAAACCACATGAGATAACACCTTATACCAGTCAGAATGACCATCATTAAGAATTTTAGCTTTGAAAGAACAGCCATATACCTACCATTCAACTTCTGTCATTACCATTTTCATAATTACTTTTTCAGATATCTGTCTACTTATCCATCCCTCTATCATTTCATCTCATTTTTTGGTGCATTTCAAAGTCGAGTGCAATATGAGTATACCGCCTATCAATATTACAGCATTTATGTCATCAACATTTATGTAGTTTTTCTTTAAAATATAATTTATATGCAATGAAATGTACAAATCTTGAGTGTGCATGAATTTTGACAAATGCATTTACAAATTATTAATCACATACCTCCATGTACTTGACAGAATAGTTACAATTAAAAATGACTGACAACATCAAATATTAGCAGTGATTGTGGAACAATGAAATGCTTATATAATGTTAGTAGGAATATAAAATGGTTCATGTTTGGTCTAGCAGTTTTTTATGAACATATATCTACCTTATGAAGCTCAAATTTCGATAAAGGCACTAGACTTAGCCATCACCTCAGAAGTTTCCCTTGTTAGTCTGTCATTGTTCCTACTATCCAGAGATAATGAATCTTCTAGTTATTTTCCACCATGAATTAATTTTGCCTGTTCTTGGTCTTCATATAAATGGAATCTCACATTATGGACTCTTTTGTATAAGACTTCTGTCACCCAGAAAAATGTCATTGAGATTTAGTCGCAATGGTGTGGATATCAGTAATGCATTTCTTCTGATTGTTGAGTATCACTTCAATGTATGAACATATCCCTGTGTGTTTTTCAATCTCCCATTGCTTCTAGTTTGGAGTTATTATGAATAAGGCTTCTGTGGTTATCATTGTTAAAATCTTTTTGTGTACATATATTTTCATATCTCATGTAAATATCAAATAGTGGAATTACTGGGTCATAAAGTAAGCATATGTTTAAAAGAAACTGAGAGACCTTTCCCCAAATGTTGTTCTATGTTATATTACTACCAATATTGTATGAGAATTTCAGTTGTTTCATAATCTTGCCACCACTGGTGTTGTCAGTCATTTTTAATTATAACCGTTCTGACAATTATATAGAAGTGTCTTGTTATCGTGTTAATTTGCATTTTCTTATGTCTAATGACATTAAATACTTTTTTCATCAGCTTTTTGATCATAAATATATCTTATTTTGTAAAGTATCAATTCAAATTACTTTCTTCATTTTTAATAATTTGTCTTTTTATTATTGGTTGTAAAGTTTATTTATATTCAAGATACCAATTCTTTGTCAGATACATGATTTAGAAATATTTTCTCCTAATCTAAAACTTGTCTAAGCATTTCCTTAATGGTATCTTATAATAAACAAAAGTTTTAAATTTTGATAAAATCTAATTTTTTATGGCAATTGTTTTCCGTGAACTAAGAAACATTAGCGTACTCTCAAATATTTTATTTTGTGTTTTCCTCAACAAGATTTATGATTTTATCTTTTACGTTTGTGTCTATGATAGATCTTGGATTAATTTTTGTGTTTGTTGTGAGGCAGGGGTTGAGATTTATTTTTTTATATGGATATCTAATTATTCTTTTTAAACATTATTTGTTTAAAAATGCATTTCTTTTACTATTATATTGATTTGACGTCTTTGTCAAAAATCAAATGACTGTATTTGTTTCTGGGCTGTCTGTCTTGTTCCACTGATTAGATATGGATTGTGGTTCATTTTTTTGCATATATGTATCCAAATGTTCCAGCACCTTTTGTCAAAAAGACTATTCTTTCTTCATTGGATTGCTGTAGTACCTATGTCAAAAATCAATTGACTCTATATGCGTGGGTCTATTTCTGGTCTGTTTCTGATCATTGATCTATTTGTTCATCCTTTACTAATACCACACTGTCTCGATTACTGAAGCTTTATAGTAAGTCTCAAAATCAGGTAGTGTAAGTATTTTAATTTTTTAAAATTTTTTTCCAAGTTTTCTTTGGATATTCTTGATCTTTTGCATTTCCATTTAAATTTTAGAGCCAGCTCATGAATTTTTACAAAAATAGCCTGCTGGAATTTTGATTGAGAATTGTATTTATAGAACAATTTTGGGAGAACTGACATCTTAATAATATCTAGTCTTCTAATACATGGACATAGTATACCTTGATTTATTTGTCTTTTTTAATATTTTCATTAAATTTTTTTAAATTCATAGGCCTTGTACACCTTCTTAAAATCTATTGCCAAGTGTTTTACATACTATGATAAGATTATAATTGAAATTTTTATATTCTATAATGTGATTGCTTGCAGCTAGAATATAAACATACTCTTGGTTTTTGTATATTATCTTTGTGATGTGATATTACTAAATTCATTTAGTTTAACTAACTGGTTTGTAGATTTCTTGAGATTTTGTATGCAATGTTAACTAGAAATAGAAGTACTCTTACTTATTTTTTGTTTTTTATTATTTTTATTTATTTACTTTTCACTTCAGCGCAATGACTAAGATATCTAGTATAATGTTGACTGGAAATAATGTGAATGATCTTTTTTCTTTGTTTCTGATCTGGAAGAAACATTCACTATTTCATCATCAAATATGATGTTAACTTTTGATTGTTTTGTAGATATCCTTTATAAGACAGTAGAAGTTCACATCTAGTTCTACATTGCTGAGAGTTTTTATAATAAATGACTGTAGAATTTTCTTTATACCCAGACTTTGAGACTCTACCTCTCTTATACTCTCTTTCCTGGGATTCCTCCTTGGCCAATCTATTGGGTGAGAAAAGGTTTAATTCTGTTGTTTTCACTTTCATTTGATTAATGACTTGAGACATTCAATATTATTCTTTTACTTTTACTATTAATAGTTACTTGTTTTATTTTCTTTTCTGTGGAGTCTTGTTTCTATTCTTTATTCAGTATTATATTGATTTATTTTTTATTGATTTGCAGGAATTCTTAATATATTATGGAGATTAAATTGTTTTTCTATGTGAAGAAAATTTTTTAAGACAATTTTTGTCTTTTAACCTTAAATTGTAGCATATTTTAATATTGACATAGTCAAATCTATCAATATTTCTTCTTCTGGCTTATGTGGCTTATATCTTGTTTAGAAAAAAATTTTGTTTTGCTAAGGCTAGAAATGATTCACAACAGGAGTATTATGTAGAAAATTTGTGGCTGGGTATGGTGGCTCACACCTGTAATCCCAGCACTTTGGGAGACCAAGGCAGGAAGATTGCTTGAGCCCGGGAGTTGGAGACCAGCCTGGGCAACATAGCAAAACTCATCTCTAAAATAGATATTTTAGTAAAATATTTAAATAGTTAAATAAAATATTAGCTTGAAGTGCATTTGTTAGTCAGCAAGAAATCAAATGTTAGTAAACAAAGTTTCTCATTCAAGAAACTAGGAAAAGAGCATCAAAGTACCAAGGACTTCCCCTCCTCCCTGAAGTAATACGTTGATAAAAATAAAGACACGCAACAGAAAAAGTAAATTTGATTAATAAAACCTAAAGCTGTTTCCTAAAAGGACCAATATAATAGACAAATTTTTGACAAATTTACTTAATGAAAGATGAGATATGACATAAACAATTTAATTTAAAAAAGAGACAAAGCTACAGATAAATTGAAAATAACAAGTGAATACTAATTGTGCTGCAAATATAGACAAAATATGCATTATTTGCAAGAAAATTTGCATTACCATGTTGGCTTATGAAATAGAAAACCCAAGAAGAGAGTAAATATAGAAGAAAATTTAAAGGTAGTCAGAAATTTATTCCTAAAATGATATTAGGAATAGGCAACTTTGGCCAGGTTCAGTGGCTCAGCCTGTAATCCCACCACTTTGGGAGACCGAGGCGAGTGGATTGCCTGAGCCGCAGGTTTGAGATCAGCCCGGGCAACTTAGTAAGACTTTGTCTCTACAGTAAGTAATAAATTAGCCAGGAGTGGTAGTGTGCACCTATAGTTCCAGCTACTTGGAAGGTTGAGGTGGAAGGATCACCGGAGCCCAGCAGGTCAATGCTGGGATGGTCGTGAGTGTGCCACTGCACTCCAGGCTGGGCGATGGAGTGAGACTCCAACTCAAAAAAACAAGATTAAAAAAAAAAAGAAATAGGCAGCTCTGTAGATTAGTTCTAGAACACATTGAAAGGAAAGATAATTCCTGAATAATACAGAAACTTCTAGAGAAAAGAAAACTTTGGAAAGTCTGAAAACTCGTATAAGAGGCTAACTTTACTACCTTTACTCTGACACCAAAACCTGATCATAACAGCACATGGGGGAAAAAAGTAGTTCAGGTTCATTTGTAAAAATAGACACAAATATATTAATTAATACATTATCAAATTTAACAAATGTTATCAATTTAAAGTGTTATCAGATTAATCACAGCTCAAGAAAACTTGTAATTCCCTGAAACCTTACAGCTCAGGTATGAATGAAGTTGGCTGGAGGTTTTCCCAAATTTGGCAAAAATCTTAAAACTTTACCTGATTTTACCACTAACTAGGTGTGATGCTGAAGAAAAAAACTTTTAAAAGCTATCAATAGCAAAAACAAAACAAAAAGCCTATATTTTAATTAACTGCATTAAAGAAAGCTTTGACTAACTTTGCATTCTCCTTGTACAAAATATTACAAAATTCTTATCATTTTGAGGAAGGCAGTAAAGCCTGTGTAGCTCAAAAATGGAGGGACAAAAAGGTATCACAGAGGTGTGTCAGGCAGTTAGTTAATATAAATGATATATTACTTTTCTATATTTTCTGATCGTAGTATTTCAAAACTTTTAAAAATGAGTTAATTTGATGCAGCCATAAAGAATAACAAAATCATGTCCTTTGCAGCTACAAGGATGCATCTGGAGACCATCACTCTAAGTGAACTATCACAGAAAGAGAAAACTGAATACTGCAGGTTCTTACTCATAAGTGGGCTCTGACCACTGGTCATATGAGCACACATATGGGAACAACAAATGCTGGACATTGCTAAAGGAGGGAGGGAGGGAGGGAGGAGGGATAAAGGGCACACAACAACACACTGGGTTCCAGGTCCACTTTTGAGGAAGAGAGGTCCCGCTAGAAGCCCAAGCCTCACCTGCACATGATTTATTTATGTAGCAAATCCTCACATGTGCCCCACAGCTCTAAAATAAAATAAAATATAAAAATAAATAAATAACATGGAAAAAGACTAAAGAGAAATATATCAAATGTACCAAATGGTTAAGGAAAAATAAATAAATACAAATAAACAAATGTGTAATTTGTTGTGATCTTATTCTCCATAAGCATTTGCTTTTATACTTAATTTTCTAACTGTAATTTGATATTCTTTTTTTAAAATTTATTTTTAAAGAGTGCATGCCAAATTATATCTGCTCTAGGCCCCATGAAACTGGAATCCTCTCTGTCCTAGTAGGTATTGAACCATTTACAAATAAGAGTAATTTAAACAATGCTATATTGGTTTTGGAAAAGATCAGGGATAAGCAAATTTTTTCTGTAAAGATAGTAAATATTTTCAGCTTTGTGGGTCACATGGTTTTTGTTGCAACTGCTCAGCTGGGCTGTGTCAAAGCTGCCAAACACAATACAGAGCAAATGAAGGTGCTGTGTTCCAGTAAAACTTTATTTATAGATGCTGAAATTCTAATTTAGTATATTTTTCATGTGTCAGGAAATATTCTTCTTCTGATTTTTTTTAAACAATTAAAAAATGGTAAGTCATCTTAGCATTGGCTGTACCAAAACAGGTGGTGTGCCAGACTTGACCAGAGGGCTGTAATTAGTTGTCCAATTTAATAGATAAATGTACCCTCAGAATAAGACAGTAAGTCACTTAAAAGACTATATGGATTTTTTTTTTGTATGATAGATTCAGATTTTTCAGTCAATGGGAAAAGGACGAATACTCCAATAGTGTGGAGAGAGTTGGCTATCCATTTTGAAACCAAAATCCTTCATAAAGGTAAATTTCAGATTGATTAAAAATTTAACAACCAACACGATTTTTAAAATGTTAGAAGGAAATGTAGGTGGACAGGTTTTCCCCTCTATGGTGCAATTTTCTCTTTCCTTAGCCAATCCTCAACAGCCTTAGGCAGAAACTTGTTTTGACCGTGCAAAGAGGGATGCTGTACATGTGGTTAAAAACAGCATGATGACAACAGCCACAGAATATCAGTTTAGCCAGATCAAGAGTTGAAATGTCAGGAAAGAATTTTAGAGTTTCTGTTGCAGGCAAAAGATCTTAAGACAGAGAGTAACATGATCAAATCTGGGCTTTTGAAACTGCACTTGACTGAGGATGTAGGGGATGGATTCGAAGATCGGGGCCTGGACGTGTCCACCCATGTTAGGCTGGAACAAGGCAGGGAAGAGAGTATGAGGCACCCAAGTCTCCAGCCTGTTGGACTCAACGAGGATGCAAAAGCCCCATCCTTCACACACTGGCTGGTTGTAGACGTCATGGCTTTAGCCCAGGTAATCTAAGGTATATAAAAAAGCACTGAGAAATTATTGATTGGAAGTAGGGGTCCCAGCAAAAGAAACTCCTTACATCTTGTGGAATGGATCTAATGGGGAAAGATAAACAAATTCACAACTAATAGAAGACCTCATACCTTCCCGGGCTGAAAATGAGAGCTCTGTTGTGAAACCACAGCTTTTAACTCCAGAAAACAAATGCTCTGGAAAGAGCCTTCCAAAGTCTGGGTCAAGCAGACAGAGAAGGCTGAGGGCAAACAGGAGATCAGGAACATCTGTGATAGAAGAAATCAGGTGTGTTTTAAACTTCCAACATAAGAAAGATACCCCAGTGTTCCTCCTCTTCATTCTCCCATACACTCACAGAACCACAAGCTCTCAATATTTCAGCCAGCTGGGAGCCTTCCAGCTGTACCTCCCAGAGGCTATTAAGAGGGGCACTTCCTCCTATTTAACTGTGACTCACCCATTCATTTCCATGGAAGGAATCCTCAGGCTTTCTGTGTATCTGTTCCCTCTAGCTGTAAGCCACTGTACAAATTCATTTCTTCTTCCCATCTATCTCTACCCAATTCCCCTTGCTTCTTAACATAGGACTGTAAAGCTAAGGAGAGAAAACAATCAACCTTTGTGGCTGGGTTTAGAAGACAAGATCAGCAGCCCTCTGCCAGAGTCTGTCTCACCAACCTCTTTATTACAAGCTGTTTTGTTTCAGGTGAACTTGATTTAACCCTCTGTTTATTTAGAATCTGTGAAATCATAAACTCTGTCTATTGTATTTGCACTTGGCAGATGCCAAGGGGAGAGTTTCTCTTGAATGTTTATGTCAGGAGACTCCAGGACTCCACTTCACTCCTGGCATATCAACACACAAGCATGAACATGCACACATAGCCCTGCCTGTCTATTCACCTCCTCACCCGTCCATATCCAACTCCTCCCCATGAACACACACACACACACACACACACACATATACACACACACACACACACTGCATGTAACTCTATGGGCGCTTGTTTGTTAGCCATCCAGACACAACTATAGGCTCAGTTACAAATTCTCACTCACTTGCACTCTAAAACCTACACTCATCTATCAGTCACAAATGTACATTTAGGTTCTCTCCAATCTACCTGCTCTCCATCACACACACACACACACACACACACACACACACAAACACACATTCACATAAAGCCAGAAACACACATACTAGCCCTAGCATGTCAGCAAATTCTGGAAACCTCTTATTTCTTCTTGCTATAACTCTAATTTCCACAGCTTCTCCAGAATTCCTTTAAAGATTTCTCAATTTGGAAATGTTTGTATAGGCAGATGCCTGGCTTTTCTCCACAGCAGATTCATATATGCCAAAGAAAAGAAATCATTGCCGTTGACAACTTCATTGAGGCATCTCCCTAAGAAAGACTGAAACGGTGATGTGAAGACAATTTGTGGGTTAACTCCATGGGCAGATAGACCTGGATTCCAATTTCTTTACTGTCAAGGGCCCCTTTTATTACTTTTTTCCCACATAGATTCCACGCCTTAAAATATTTTGTCTAATGAGTCACCTGCATGTATAACTAATAGTGTTTCTCCTTTCTTATTCATCAAAGGCACACATGCCCTCCTATTCCAATTTTAGATCAATGCCTGATAATCAAAGCTCCACAATGGACTGATAGGATACAGCTAAGCAACTTGACATTTGAGTTAGCCTATGCAGCCTTATCTTGGATAATATACAATGTCTGTCAGGCTTTTGGAAATATTGAAAATAGCTCAAAGACCTTCACGATTCTCTTCATGGATCCCCACAGGTCTAGAGACCCCCGGTTGGAAACCACTGAACTAAACCTTTGACCGTCTTGCCAGGGTGAGTAACAATGTAAAATCAGAATAGGAAAGGAGGGAAATTAAAGGGATGTGATTAATTTTAGAACCTATGAGCCTTGTGGGAGGTAGTTAGGCTGGCTGAAAAATCTGTCCTGGATTTTTTTCTTGTAAAGCCTATTGCCTCCACAGTGAATGATAATATATTCACTGGGCTCTACTATGACACTGAGTTTGTGAATCTTGCCCTGTACTAATTAGAAGGAAAGAATAGGTTGTCTGACCTCCTATAAGCAAAGAAAGGTGGTTAGAGGCCTGACTGGAACTCAGCAAAGGGCAGCCCTACTATTAATGAGTAAGAGCTTGGAGGCCAAGTCCAAGACCAGAGCTTGTATGGAGAGAGAGTCATGCAAAGAGAAAAGGGCTGTGTGAAATCTAAATAGTGCCTGGTTCTCAATTTGGAAGTCTAGCATGTGTGGACTAGAATAGATGAAGAGATCATCTAGTCAAAACAGTTCCTACTGTGGAAGGGTAAAGTGAGACTCAGACAGAAGCAACTTTTCCAAAGACACGCAGTGAGGAATCATGCCAGAAACTATACTAAAACCCATGGATTCTTTGATTTTGGGAAACACCCACTAAGGGGAGTTGTGGATGGGAATTTGGTATCCACTACTAGACTCTGTATGGATTACTGAAGGAAAGATTTTCTGGGCAGTTCTCTTTCCTCTGTATTGAAGCACAGATGTCACAGGTCCCACAGATAGGGTGCATGATTCATACTTCTTTCAAATTCAGAAAGCTAAATGTGAAACAGGTTGAAAGTGGCTGAAACAGAACAGTCCAGACTGGCTACTCAGCAGAGTTATTCTGGCCATAACTGAATGTCACCATTCCTCCAATGTCCTGGCTGCTAAAGCAGGAACAGTCAGAACACAAAATGAGTCTTAAGGAAGCATGGCTAGCTGAGAGCCAGATGTTGTTCACAGTGCTGTTCACCTCTCCAAATAAGTTGAATGCTCTCCAAAAGGAAGAGAAAGCCTTTCACACATCTTGCACATGTTTAACTGCTCATGACCTCCCCAGTTTGGGAATAGACTGAGGATGTAAACTTTATTTAT
Source organism: Tarsius wallacei (assembly GCA_963574415.1). Lineage (NCBI taxonomy): Eukaryota > Metazoa > Chordata > Mammalia > Primates > Tarsiidae > Tarsius > Tarsius wallacei. The sequence goes on from CAUYQG010004469.1 coordinate 28,462, forward strand.
CATGGGTTTATCCAAACTAAGGAGAATTTAGTATAACTGAGCCACGGTTCCCATTTTACAGATAGGAAAAAACTGTGACTCAAAAGTAACTGAGAAGCTATTTTTATGTTCCTGTGTTAGGGTTCTCCAGAGCAAGATGGAGAGGGAGAGGGAGAGGAAGGGGAAGGGGCAGGGGAAAGGAGAGAAGGAGGGAGCCCTAAGTCCTGAAAACCAGGGAGATAATCATATAAGTCCCAGTCCAATGGTCAGAGATGATGAGATTGAATGTCCCAGCTCAAGCAGTAAGGCAGGAAAAAGGGGACAAATTCCTCCTTCCTCTAGCTCTACCTTTTGTTGTATTCAGGCCCTCCACAGATTGGATAATGCCCACCCACATTGGGGAGGAAAGTTCACCAATTCCTATGCTCATCTCACCTGGAAACACCCTCACACACGTTTCCATAAACAGTGCTTGATCATGGTATCCCCGTGGCTCACCCAATGTGACACATAAAATTAATCATCATAGTCCCCAAGGGCCATGGGAGTTCTCAAGGCTAGAACTTACTCTCTTCAACGATCATAATTTGAACCTCCATGCCCATCAGGTTTGAAGACAGTCAGTGCATCAGAGCATTCGACTGGTGTCACGAATTGACTCTTTTGTCTCAGTTCCCTCCTCTCACCTAGAGAGGATAGACTCAAAAGTAACTGCGGGCCAGAGAGATGTCTTTTACTCTTGGAATCTTGGAGTCCGTGAGGGTCTCAAGACTTCACACATTTTTGAAAGATGAAGGTGTGGAAGGATGCATACCAAGTGATTAACATTTGTGGCATGTGAGAGAAGAGGGGGAGACTATTAACTTGTATTTATGCATCCTGAACTATTTGATTTGTTACTGTAAGAATGTGCTTTTGCAATATATTTTTAAAATTAAAAAAAATTCTCCTGCAGATTCCTGTTTTAGTCCTGACCACATTCTAAGCAGAGTCCTCTGGCCAGTTATCTAATCTACCTGAACCTTAGGTTTTTCTTTTATAAGATGGAAAAAGTAATATCTACCTCGTTATGTTCAGTGGATGTTGTGAAGACCAAATAGAAATCCTAGACATTATAGTCAAACAAATAAAATATTTCTCTTACTGGGGAAACCCAAAATGGTTGAATTGTAGGGAACATGATTACATTGTTTCTGACTTTTTTTTCATCATTTGAACCATCTTTGCCATTTTTCTTTAGCCAGGGTGCTGTTCTCATTGATTCTACAAAGATTTATATGCTTTATCTGGAAGACTCCGTGGAAGATTAGAACGGTGACGGGTCACCCTCATACCCTTACATCACATTCATTCTGATTGGAGGGACCCAGAGAAAAGAAAACAATTTAAAATAAAATAGAAATCACTATAAGGGAGGCTGACTCCAACAGGAAGGTTTTCCAATTGATTTGTAGTTTTTGATTAACATTTGCCTGGTGAAGTGAAATGGTCATTCCTGAGGGGAGAAACAGGGTCAAAAGAGCATGGAGACATCATAACACTAAATGCAGTGATGGAGAATTAATCCAACTAACTTTTGAATTTTGTGTTTTGACTCTATGACCTCAAACTAAAGACAAAAAGAAATGTAAACAAATTCTGAACTGTGGTTAATAGATCTGTTTACACAGGGGTATGGGCTAAGAATTTCAAAAACTACTTTAAATGCTTTTAGAGAAAAGATGTAAAATACATTGTGGGTACCAAGAGCTAGAGTTCTCAGTGTCAAAGAAGGAGTTACAAATATGGAAATGGAAAAGGCTCAGATAAACCCTGTGGTGTTGAATTGAGATTGGCAATATCAGCATGAACTGATAGTTTTTGACATATATAGATACACATAGAAATAGGTAGATAAATAGATTAGTAGAGGGATATGTATGTGTGTTTGAGTATATATTTTTATATATAAATGTATATACACACATGCGCACATATTTACTAGCCTTGTCAATGAGAGACCTGCAGCAGTGAGTGTACAAATGTCCAGATCTTTGCTTTTAAACATTATTCTCCAATAAAATAATGCAATACATTTCAGAAAAGGGCTCATTCCAGGTCTGGGCAAGGAAAGCATAAGTTGAAGCTAGAATATCTTGTGCTGAAAAGCATAGAAATGCTTGAAGAATGATGGGAATAGGTTAAAGAACACAGGAGCCGGGGCCAAATTAAAGGAGTTCTCATCGACTACATCTTAAACAATTTGAGAGGCATAGTCAATAATGAAACAGACTAGAGCCCACAGAACAAAATAAGAATCCATGAGTCTATAATGAACTTGATAGGCAGAATAATGGTCCCCAAAGATGTCTACTTCCTAATCCCTAGAACCTGTGAATATGTTAACTTGGTATATTACATGACAAAAGGGACTTTGCAAACATCATTAATTTAAGGATTTTGAGATAGGGAGATTTTTCTGGATTATTCGACTAAGCCCAGTATATCACAAGGGTCTTTATAAGTGACAGAGGGAGACTTGAGGGTCAGAGAAGCAGATGTGATGATGAAAGCAGAGGTTGGAATGATGTGATTGCTGAAAGGAACCATGTGCCAAGGACTATAGACAGCTTCTGGGAGCTGAAAAAAGGCAAGATATGGATTTTTCCCCTAAAGCTTCTAGAAGGCATGTAGAGCTGCTGACACCTTGATTTTAGCTCAATAAGACCCATTTTGCACTTTGACTTCCAAAACTTTGAGATATAATCCTTTTGTGTTATTTTGAGCCACCAAATTTGTGGCAATTTTTCAAGAGTAAGTAAATATGCTGATATACAAAAATATTTGTACATACACACACCCATATATGCTAAGTCCTCATTTAACATCCTTGATGGGTTCTTGGATACTGCAACCTTAAGTTAAATGACATATAATGAAATCAATATTACCATAGGCTAATTGACATAAACAAGAATTAATTTGCTTTGGCATATTTCTGATCACAGAGACATCACCAAACTTTTTTTTTTTTTATTGTGATATTTGGGGTACATTTAAGGGTTAGGTACACAAATATGTCTCATTCAGGCACCCTTGTTTGTAAGAAGTGTCCCCCCATCCCCAGACAGGTATTTACTGCCATTAATTGCTTCCCCTATCGTTTCCCACCACTGTCAGTCATTTTCTTGTCATCACCAAACTTTTAAATAAAGACCCCGAACACCTGTAATATTAAACATTGACATAAATATGAGCTATGCATACATGTAACAGAGATGAATAAAAACAAGTGAGGCAATTATTTAGCCAGTTATTCTAGCTCTGGGCCTCTACCCAGCCAGAACTTATCTCAGAAGTTCAGGGTACAAGGAGGCAGCCACCCTGGTCATCACAGATCAGTCATACAGACACCCACTGCCACTCAGACCAGGATCATGTAGACATGCCATCTAATCTAATGTGTACATCTTCAGGATGTGGGAGGAAACCGGAGTAACTGGAGAAAACCCACAAGGATGTGGGGATAACATGCACACTCTACATAGACAGTGGCCCCATTGAAAAGTGATTTTTTTTCTTGTTAACATTATAATGAAATAATGTTTTAAAAAAGACATTATTTGAAGACCTGCTGTATACATAAATGATGGAGAAGAGAAAGCTCTTTCTTGTAGGAAATTCCAGCTAATAAATAAAAAATGATGAAATTAGAAAATTACCATTTGGCAACCACCTAGAGTAATAATTTTTTTTCAGGCAAGAACCATCAATGGATGCTAAATTTAATGAGTGAAATTTTGATGAGAAACAGAATATCTGCATAGTCTCAGAGCACCTCTTCACAAAGCAGTTATAAATTACAAAACGAAAAAGAGTACCTTGCAGTGGAGAAGGCTAGCAGCTACCACCTTAAACAAGTGAAGTTAACTGAGACAAATAGTCGTCACGTGACTCCTGATAAGATGTACTGAGATCACAGCATCATTTCTGCATTATTTTACCAAAAATGCACAACTTGAACCAAATTGTAAGGAAACATTAGACAAATCTAAGTTAAGGGACTGTTCACAAAAGAACTGATCTATACTCTTAAAGTTATGAAGGTCGTGAAAGACAAAGATTGAGGAGCTCTTTCAGATTGAAGAAGACTAAAAATACATAATAGCTTAAAATAATGTGGGGTCCTAGATTGGATTTGGGGTCAAAACTTTTTTCTTTTGCTACAAAGGACACTAGTAGAGCAATTGGTAAAAATTTGACTAAGGTCTGTAAATTAGATAATACTCTATTAACTTCAGTTTGTTGGTTTTGAGAATTGTACTGTGGTTATGTAAGAGAATGTCATTGCATGTAAGAGACTGCCATTGCTTTGATGAAATACACATTTAGATGTAAAGGGGCCTCATGTCTGCAGATCACTCCCAAACGCTTTAGAATATGTGTGTATATAGATAGTTACAGAGAGGATAATAAAGCCAACGTAGTAAAATTTTAAAATTTGGGAGAGCTGAGTGAAGAGTATACATCAATTATTTGTATCATTTTTGTAGCACTTCTGTCAATCTAAAATTATTACAAGATAAAGAGATTTTTTAAAAGGCATGGGCATGAGCGGAACAGCATCTGCTCAAAGTACAATTCTGAGGCTAGAGGCAGTGGCAGATGTGTTTGGTTTGGGGATATGGACACAGCTAGACTAGAGGTCTGCATGAGGACAGGAACTGTGTCTTGATACTGCTGTATCCTGAGGGCCAAGTATATAGCAAGTAAATGCTCATTCAATTCGGGGAAGAAAGAAGGCAGGCAGGGAGGAAGGAAGGACTTTTCCTTTTAGGCTAAATATGGGCAGAATGTGGACCCCTCCATTTCCAGGCTTATTTTCTGAGCTTTACTTGCATGGACTGTGTCCAGCTTCATCAACTGCCCATTTCTTTCAGCACTGGCTCACCTGGAGCTTTCATCAAGTGCACAGAGCTACTCCTGAATATTTGTCCCCACTCTGTGACACTGAAGAGGAGCTGATACTGTTAACGTAATCTTCTGATCACCTGGAAATGCAATATATTAGCATAAATTACTGAATTTATAACCCAATGTGTCACAAAGAAAAACTTTCAAGGAGGTTTGAAGATAGAATATTAGAAATTCTCAATCTGGAGTTTTCAAATGGTAAGGTCAAAAGAAGCTGGGTAAGACAAAAAAATTCCTAGACTTGCTTACTCGGAAATCTGTCTTAAATAGAACTGCTTAATTCTAAGTCAAAGTCAAATATTCATTAATTCAGCTATTGATTGATTGAGGGGTCCCTATTCAGCAATCCTGCAATACTTCACTAATTGTTCACAGTAGGTAGAAGAGAATGACCACTTATTGAGGACCTACTATATGCCAGATCTAAGAAGGGTGATCTACATACAACCACCTCATTCAATACCTCCAACCACCTCCGCCTCCTTTTCTTCTCTCCAGTCTTCTTCTTCTTCAATTCATGGAAGACTTACTAAGGGCCAGGCTTTTTGGTAAAATCTTCGCATTCTTCATATTGCTTGATTCTAACAATAACTCCATAAGTAGGTATAAGTGTAATCTCCTCTGGGCAGATGAGGAAACTGAAGTTCAGTAATTACCAAACTTTCCCAGTGTTTAAAAACTAGTTAAGAGGCACAGAATTTTTCTGGGATTCACAGGAATTTCTTTTTTTTTTTTTTTTGAGTTGGAGTCTCACTCTGTCGCTCAGACTGGAGTGCAATGGCCGCTCCTGGCCACCGCAGCCTCGACCTGCTGGGCTCCAGCGATCTTTCCGCCTCAGCCTTCCAAGTAGCTGGAATTACAGGCGCGCGCTACCACGCCCGGCTAATTTTTTGATTTATTGTAGAGATGAGGTCTCACCAAGTTGCCCAGGCGGTTCTCGAACCCGCGGGCTCAGGCAATCCGCTCACCTCAGCCTCCCAAGGCGCGGGATTACAGGCTGAGCCAGCGAGCCCGGCCACAGGAATTTCAGTTCAGTTCTATAACTTTTAAAATAATGGATGGAGATGCAGTATTCAAGAAATTAACTTATGGAAAGGCTACATGCTAGGAACTGACAGCCAGTAAAAGTGTAGGTTCTAAGAGTGCCTAAATCACACTGTTAGAATTGCACAGAGAACTTACATTTATCTTCAGTGAACTTTGTTGATCTCACTTTGATCTTTATCTGGAGTGTTCTGAAAGGGGTGACTATTCACACCCTCAACTGCAAATGAAATCACCCCTCCCCCCATTTGTACACTCTGGTTACTAGAAGTGAATGTTCAGATATCTTTTTCAACTCAAGTAAATTCAATCCAATAACACTATCAAGTACCTACTATGTACCAAAGTCTGTGAACTGTCGAAACACAAAGATGAATGAAACTTTTCCTTTTGGATTTTCCCAAGTTTAGCAGAGGATCTAGATCTTTATATAAATAACAGCAAAAGGAGAGTTAATAATAGGGACATGCATAATTTGTTTTTTGGAAAGAAATTATTTTAACTATGGTCTTTATAATAACAAAAAGATTAACTGGATAAAAAACCTCTATGCTATGGAATGAGTTAGAAAAAATGTATTAATAGTTAAGTTACAGTTATATGCAAAAAATATAGATAGTAAACCACATGTAATGTACAAATATACTTAAAATGTAGCTCTGGTGTTAATTATAAGTGCCATTCTTTCCACATCAGTGGGAAGACCCTTACCCAGGATGTTTTCTGGTTCTCATTTAAGTCCTCCTCCTCCTGCTCTTCTTTCTCCTTCTTTACTTTCTTCTCTCCTTTGCTTCTTTGTCTCTCATCGATTGATCACTTAGGCTTTTTTATGTTAGACTTGTTCTTTAAAAAAAGGTTGTGACAGAACTGACGTACTAATAGCCAAATATTCTCATTCTGCAATTGTTCAGTGTTTGAAGTACAGATTCTTTCTATTTGATAATTCCTGTTCACCAGTAGTTTCAATTCCACTTATTTTGTTTTCTTTAAGAGTCCATGGCAACATGGGGTAGATGCTGGAAAAAAAATAAAAATAAAAAATGCAAGAAAGAAATACATTCTTTCTGTTCTAATAAATTGTTCTCTTGTGAGGTGGTCCAGAAAGATCTATGGGGATCACTTGGGCATTGGTGATCCTAGGGGAAGAGTATTTAAATCTCACTTTGTACATAACTATATGGAAACTTGGTGATGCCTCATTGGAAGGAGAAATTTGTCCATGGCTTATATACATATGTAAGTACTACTTACTGAAGCCCTATAATTTCCCAAGTACTGTGTTAAACTCTTTACCTGTGTCATAATATTAATCCTCACAACAGTACTATGAGGTTTTGTTTTGTTATCTTCCAGATTGGAAACTAAGGCTTAGAGAAATTAATAGACTCCTAGTCACAAAGATGGCCAGTGGTAGTTTGTATTAGAATTCAGATATATCAGGCTAAAACCCTAAAATCACTTCATTGCAACAGTAATTACCAAACTTTATGTTTAAAAGGTCTGAAGTAGAGCTCTGAATTTGCATTTTTAATAAGTACTCTTGAGATTTGGGTAATCAACTATCCCAGGTTTCCCAGAACTAAGGGGTCTCCTAAAATGTGAAATTGTCAGGATTAAAACCAGGAAAGTACTGAGCATGCTGAGATAAGTTGATCACCCTGCTTGGGAGATTTTGATTCCTTATGATTGAAGGGACAGAGGAAGAAGAGAGTCTGTGAGTGGCAGTGACTTGATCCTTACTTTATCACAGCACTAGAAATGGAGTATGCTTCTGAGAGGTTTGTGCAGACTCTATACCACGTGCTATACCTTGAAGCCTGCAGAGGGGCTCCTTTTTGATCAGTAGAGAAGAGAATTGTAAAGGGCACCTTTGAAGCCTGCTCAAAACAGAAGAGCCTGACATCCTGTTCCTGGTTTATGGGAGGGAGTGGTGTTGACAATGGCGTTATGCAGCAGAGAGAACAAATATAACTGCAGCGACTACAATGGGCCAAGAATTAGATCTTTTTTCTTATTTATTAGAGATACCTAAGGAATTTTCTATAAGGAGGAGGAGAAAAAAAATCTAATAATTTTATGATTAGTTAACTCGTCTCCCTAGCCTTGTCAAGTGCGGGTTCAGAATTGGCTTTGCTCTGAGATTCAGTATGACATCCTTTAATGTCTGGGGTTGAATCTCAATTCTGCCACTTTACTAGCTATGTAAGCTTGGCCAAGTTACTTAATTTCCCTGGACCTTGGTGTCTTCTGTAGAGTGAAACTACCTCATAGGGTTGTAGTATCAAATAAATAAGTTATTATTTGAAAAACACTCAGAACATTGCCTGACACATTATAAGCCCTATATGTTCGTTAAATTAATTGAGGAAAAAATGTGCCATTTCTTGGAAAAATAAGGATGCAAATTTATATCCATGAAATCATAGTAAAGCCGTTGAATTTGTGACTAGAAGGCCATTACTGACCTTAATGGATGCAAGAAGCAAATTTCAATGTGTTCAGAAGGAATGAATCATAAACAATAGAGGCTCTTTTTACATATTATACATTGAATGGCTAGTAAGGAAAGAAAAGACAAGGCAGAAGTAAGTTGCTGAGAGGGCACAGAGGTTCCTGTAGTGGTTCTCCTGTTGAGACCAAAGATTTCTCTTCCCTTCTAGTTTTCTTTTCTATTTGCCTACCCTACCAAATGAACAAATCCCCTTCTGGGATACTCTTGGTCCAGGGCCAGGCCAGGGTGAAATCCAGTCACAATGTCCAGGGTTCTGTTTGTATATAGGAGCTTAAGAGCTTACAGACTGGAACAGGAAATTGTACATACCTCACAGACAAGTCACAAAAATTTTGCTCTTAAGGTCAGAAGCACTATTATCCTATTGATTTAAGATTTTCACTGACAGCGGACAAAGAAATGGTCCCTCATTGCCCAGTGCCCACACAAAGAAAAAAGAAAAGAACAGGACTCTGATTCCTGAAGAAGGCAACCTGGAGCCATGGATGTCAGGGGAGCCACGGGGAATTGACCTGAAGACCCAGAGTATCCTGAATACAAACAGCTGCCATGGTTGATCATATGCTATGTGTGGGTATTGCATGGATCAGTATACAGCATACATATTAGGTGTATATATATATATATATATATCAGACTCTACACACACACACACACACACATAAAACTTCTATTTTATTCACTCCAAACTCCAGAGTTTCCAAACTGTAGTCTGTACATTGGCGCTGGGCAGGTCATATAAAAGGCCCACAGGAAATAAACTAAATATATAAATGCATTCCCAGCAATTCTGATAGGTAGATCCAGGAGGGACCCAAGAATCTTTGCTTTTAAAAGCTAGCGAGGTAATTCAGTTGTGCAGACAGGTTGGAGAAGCTCTGTATTGGGCCACCTGGACTGTTTCCAAATTCTTTTTGGTCTCTACAGCTTTATAAGAGAGGAAGGGAGGAAAGAAGGGAGGGAGGGAGGAAGAGAGGGAGGGAGGGAAAGAGGACAGAAGGAGCCATAGCAACTCAAATCTACTGCTCTTCCCTTTGTCATGAAGAAAGTAAAAAGAAAGAGAGAAACAGAGAAGGAAGGAAAAGGAAGCAGAGAATGGAAGTTCAAGTTCCATACTTTCCTTAGTATCTGCTGTTTCAGCTTTTAAAGGCAGACACAGATTCTAGGGCAAGGGTGACTGAGCTCATGCCAGGGGTAAGCTAACGAGGGGCAGAAGTTTGGCTTGAGAAGCAAAAGTGAATTTAGCATTTCCCCAGGGGCCAGAAAATCTGGGTTCTAGTTGCAGTTCTAGCTGTGGGACTTTGAGCAATCACCTATAAACCTTAGTTTCCACAAGTGTAGAGTGTAGGGGCCAGACAAGGTGATCTCAAAGAGCCCTTTTGTCATTGACATTCTATGATTTTGTTATCCTTTGATCCTGAATTTCACAATCAGCAAGGAGGGCTGTGACTTTCTGCTCAGACTCAAGGAAGATAGGGGGAAAAAAAAGGAGGAGGCAGAGGGGGGGAAGCAGACAGCCTCTGTTCCCCAGAGAGAGATTCTGTCTTGTCTGGGCAGATCAGTGCCTGCTGGGTGAGAGTGTGGGGGCGGGGCAGGGGTGATGAGGGCTCAATCAGTTGTTATTTCTCTGGTGACAGAACTCTTCAGAGGCAAAGAAAAGTAATTGAACTTAATGTCCAAACACAAAACCAGTCCATAAATCCAGGTGCTGTCTATTGGAAATTTCATAAGGGCTCTGCTTCCCTTAATCTTATCTCTACCAGACAGTTACTGTGTTCTTGATGTAATTAGAGTGATAAAACAATGTGACACAACTGCTGGTTTCTATCATGGCATCACCACTGTTGACTTAAATGACAAGGTAATAATTTTATAAGAGGCTCTTTACATTTATTTTCCCCTCCATTGTGGATGGGTGTTTTCCAAATGGGGGCATATCTTTCTCAATAAGTTCACCAGACACCATATGCAAGGATGCTTCTTTCATTGCTGTTTAGTCAAGAAGCTACATCTCCCAAAGGACAATTGAGATTGTTTTTAGTAGTAAAAATATAGGACCAGCTGGGGATTTTCAGAATTATAGCACATTTTCTATAGAACTGAGTGATTTATACAGCCTTCAAAAACAACATTGGAGTGAACTAGGCTGGCTTTTCCACCAGAGGTAATGTAGACATGTTTCCCATCTATTCTATAACAAATACTAGATTTGCCTTAGACCTTGTACCCATGAGACAGTTGTTCAAGTGTATAAGTCAAAAGGGAGACACTCCTGACCTTTTGAGGTCAGACCCAGTGAATCTAAAAAACAGTATTCCCAGATAGTGAGGAATGGAGATTGAAGAGCCAAAACATGTTTAATTTAAAACCAAGAAGGCATTCTGAGTCCAAGGACAAACTCAAACCATCCTTGGAGATGCAAGAGCCCAAGGTCCATGACTAGGTCCAATTTGCACTCCTCTAGGAAGCCACGTTGATGGGAGACCACATTCTAGCCAGAACAGTCACAGACCCATGGTGACAGCCTTGGAGCTGAGTCTTCAGCACTGGAGGTCCTGACTCTTTTTTGTCAAGAATAAAATTTTATGCAGAGATGCTGTGTTTAATTATTTGCAGATATGTCTATTTAGGGCCCTTGCAGAAACTGAATAATTGTTATGTGTTTTCAGGGGGGACATTCTCTAACTTCTGTGCAGGCCGAAGGCTGGAGTGCTGGGATGGAGTCCTATGGCTTAGGGATAAGAGCAGTCAGTAGTTTTCCTTTATTTGACTTCCCTTTATTTCAACCCTGCAAATTTTTCAGTCTTCCTCCATTGGCTGGATTATTGCTCCTCCATTTTTCAAGGGAGCTGGCAAGAGGGGCCCTTTAGCATATCAGGGAGGAATGAGAAAATTCACAGAAAGTGCAAAGGGCTAAAGACAAGTGGTGATTTGACTTGGTGGATGCAGTGAGGCAAATTACTCACCTAAACATCAGAGGACATTTATTGTCCTACCCTGATAGCAATTTAAAATTTATTAACTGGGAAGATAACTTTTTGTGGAAGAAGGAACAGGAGATCTCAAGAAACCTATTCTCAGGAATAAAAGTGGTGACCGAAGCACACAGGGCCACTAGTTACCATCTTTCATAGAAAGTTAAGACTAATAGACAAAGAGTCAGGTCTGTACAAAATTTGTAAGATTCCTGGAACTTGTCCCTTTCCTCTGTCAATTTTCTAAAGTAAATCACCTATACAACCCTTAAAACAAAAAGGATTCATAACCTTGTCTTTAAGAGCAGGGAAGACATAGAGAGCTAAGGATACTATGTCCCATTCTGTGGCTAGCCACAGGGTCAGGTTAAAGAGCCCCTAAAGAGAAATCACATTGTGACTCTGAAGAAGAAAGAGGACAATGAAAGCCACAGGGGCTATGGCAAGTCCCAGATGAAGGGAGCTCAGGGAACTGGCCCACATTGCACAAGGAGGTGTGGAGCTCAGTTTGCCTGCCTGAAGTTTTTACCCATCCATTCCAGCCACTGAGAATCATCATTCTCCTTCCTTCCTATGAGATAGCCCTTCAACCATTGACAAGACCTAGCAAGCCCCCATGAGTCTTCTGGAGGATAAACCCTCCCAAGTTTTACTGAATGGAGAAAACTACAAAAATATTGAATTACTCACTCTTCCTCTTAAATCTGAGCAGGACACTTGTTTCACATACAAAATAGGACTCAGAGGGAAAATACAGGTGACTCATAATAATAATCAATGCCGTTTATTCAGTGCTTACCTTGTACCTGACAACAGCTAAACATCTTGCATACGTTAGCTCATTTAGTTCTCTCAACAGTCTAATGAGGTGACTATTATTATTATCATCCTCACTTCACTCACTTAAGAAACTAAGATTCAAAGAGTTTAATTGATTAGTCCAAGGTGGCCCAGCTAGTAAGTGGCAACGTTGGAACTGGCTTCCATTTCTATCTTGCTCCAAAAACAGTATATATTATTTGACCCAGCATCAAGCGGACATCTGAGTAGTTTCTACTTTTTACAGTATGACTACTGGGATTTGGAAGTTTCCAAATTTTACCCTCTAAAATCATTTTCAAAGTGTCTGTTATTTTAGTTCTGAAATGAACAGAATCACCACCATATCTGGGCAAGAACAATTTGGAACTTTCACAGGTGTTGCTGTTTGACACAAATTGGGCCTCGGTGTTCTTGCTAGCATTTACTTTAAACCCTTTATACACCTGCAAGTCCTAGATCTGCCTTTCCCTGATCATTCCCCATTCTCAGGGGACCTCATCTAGCTGTGCTGTGGCTGAGTCAACTGACGTCCTTCTCTCCGCCCAGAAAGGCTCCCTCCTTTCAGAGGTCAAACTCTTGATCAGTAGGTTTGGTATCCTAATTCTACTCTGAATTTTCTGTTTTGCTCAGCTCCTCTCGTCTAGTCATGTCAATATGATTTTTAAAAATCAGTTATTTTTTAATTTTAATTTTAAAGATGTGGGGTACAATTCAGGATTGGGTACATAAGTGGTCATCGTTCAGGTGAAGTTTGGGCCTCTCAAAATTACTCTTAAGAGGAAAAAGAGGACAAAGAAAAATCTGAACTGAACAATAGCCAGTAAAGATGATCAAGGAAGACATTATCCTTATTTTATGCAAACATTGTTGGGAGAAAAAAGGAAGAAAGCTCCCAAATAATTTTTTAAAATCTTAGAGTATAAAAATCTAATAGTGATTATATATGAAAATCATTGCCCAATGTCATTCAAAAACCCAGATGCAAAAGTCCTAAAGATATTCACAAATAAATTTGAAAATGTAGCAAACAAAAATCATCTCAAGAGTCCAAAGTGGGCTTATCAGTAGAAGTTTATACTCTAATTAGCCATATTATGATATTAAATCTGAAATATCATATGATCATCTCAATGGAGGCTGAAATAGCTTTCAAAAAATTTGAAAATCTATTGATGACTAAAATACATCATAGCACACTAAGAAGGGAAGAGATATTCTTTACAAAACAGAGAGTATCTACTTAAAATGTATTTACTAGTGGTACTTAGAAGTGAACCCATTAAACTCAGAGACAAATTGAAAGATGTTCTTTTCTCATTACTACTATTCAATATCTACTGAAGTACACAGCCAGTGCTCAAAGATAAAATTTAAAAATGAGATATAAGGGTTAGAGAGAAAGAACAGTTTTATTATTGGCAGGTATGTGAATGATTGTCATATAAAAATATGAGAATCTACTGAAAAACTAGAATAGCTGTTTAAGTGATGAATAAAAGATCCACAAATAACAACTAATACGATTCTATACCAATTAGATAATGTACTTTATAAGGTATTTATTTACAACAGCCACAATAACTGTAAGATAACAAATAAATATAATAAAAAGATATGCAGAGAAAACTATGGAGAAAATTATAAAACTTTATTAAAGGACATAAAAAACCTGAGTAAACTCAGAAATATGTCATAGTCATGAATGGGAAGGCACAATATCATAAATATGTGTCTTCTTCAGATAACAACCTATGATTTCAATAAAATTCTTTTAAAAATGTACATAGGACATTTCATAGAACTTTGCAAATTTATTTTGAAATTCATTTTGAAGTATATGTGTTTTAAAAAAGCTAAGCCAATTTTAAAGTGTAATAACGAGGGGAGATTTGTAAGGAAAATTTTTCTATCTAGTATCAATGCTTACAGAACCATGGCAATATTTTTAAGTGCATAGTAGGGCCACAGTTGAACATAATGACCAATGCTATATAAAACAATGCATTTTTTTGCACTGATAGAAATGCTCAGTCTCTAAACTGTATAACATAGTAATTGTTACCCATGTGTAGCCATTGAGCACATAAATGTGGTTTATGTGACTAAAAAACAAAATTCTTAATATTATTTAATGTTAATCAATTTAAGTTTAAATAACCACATGTGACTTACAGATGTTATATTTGTTAGCACAGCTCTATAATAGAGGTCCTTCAAGCTGACAAAACAGATACGGTAGCACAGTATTAACTGAGGTGCTATAAATCAGTGGGGGAGGCAAAATGTTTGAATGTAGAATGAAATGTATATAAATTTAATTCTCCACCTTACCTTATCTACACAGATAAGTTTTAGATAACTTAAAGAACCAAATATAAAAATCAAAGCTTTGATAAAACTTTTAGAGACAATACAGGAAAATATCTTCCAGATCTTGACATATAAAAATACTTCATAAGCAGAATCAAAAAATACAAATCTCAAAGTATTTATTGATAAACTCAATAATATTAAAACTAAAAGCATCTTCACAACAAAAGATGCCATAAAATGTAGTAAAAATACAAGCAACAGAGCAAAAGTACAGATTTGCCACCTGTATAACTGATAAATGATAATTATCCCGAATATCTAGACAACTATGAATTAAAATGAAATAGCAAATAACTCATTGAAAAATATGGGTGAAATATATGAAGAATGATTTCCAGAAAAGGAAGCTGTGCTCTATAATCACATGGTGGATTTAACAGTAATGGTAATATGTGAAATTGATCTATGTGCCTCAATATGTATAAATCTCACAAAAGTATTGGCCCAGCCATTTACTAGTAAAAATATGAAAAAGACATTTAATCTCCATAGTAGTAAGGAGATGCAAACTAAGTCAACAGCAGCATATCTTTCATACTCATCAGAGTGTCATTGTAGTAGGTATTTGTCAATCTTGTCTATCAAGCTTCTAAACCTACTCCCTATGATTGGAGAATTTCTCTACTTTTTCAGATTAAATAAATAAGCCAATTTTAAAGAATCTGAAAATACAAGATGTTAGTGGTCCCAGCTTCCCCTGCAGCTAGGGCATGGGCGTATGATCTGGACTCACCAATCAAATGCTGCTGATTATGCAAACTCTTTCACAG
The DNA here is from genome assembly GCA_963574415.1 of Tarsius wallacei. NCBI lineage: Eukaryota > Metazoa > Chordata > Mammalia > Primates > Tarsiidae > Tarsius > Tarsius wallacei. The sequence continues at coordinate 43,890 of CAUYQG010004469.1, forward strand.
GGTCCACAACCCAGGGACTTTTTACTTTTAGGAAATTTTTATTTTTAGGAACATATTTAATAGGAATTCTTGGTCTTGTGTACAGGTTGATATATATAAAGATTTCCATTTTAGTGATGTTTTCAGTAGTTTACAACTGGAAGCAATTTTTATCAATAGAAAATGGATATATCAAGTGTTGTATATTCACATGCTAGATTTAACAGTAATGGTAATATATTAAATTGATCTAAGTGCCTCAATATGTATATCTTTATACAAGTATTGACTCAAAAGAAGTTTCAGTATTATACCTAGAACACAATGTTGTTTATATACATTTACAAAACATGTAAAGCAATACTCTGTGGACTATGAATAAGTATATTTGTATAAAAGCATTTGTAGAAAGGACTAAAATAACGGAAACAAATTTCAGTAGAGTGGTTGTCTCTAAGATAAAAAAGAGAGGTATAAGACACCTCTATTGTTTTTTAAATTAAAAAATATTAAAAGAAAACATGACAAAACTCTGATACTTTAAAATTCTGAATAGTTAATATATGGATGTTTGCTATATTCCTCTCCCTACTTTACTATGTATTTGAATTTTTAAAGGAAAGCTGTTGAATTTAAAAATTTAAGACTCTTTAATTTCATTTTACTTCACCTAAAATGCACTAATTGTTTTGTTTACATGGTCTCTTGGAAGCTTCTGTCCAACCTTATGGCTCATTCAAACCACCTGGGGAACTTTAAAAAAGATGGTTGTCTGGACCCCACTCCCAGAGATTATTTCGGTAGGCCTGGGCATTGGAAATTTTTAGAACTCCCCCAATAATTTAAATATGCAGTCAGGGTCAAGAACTCCTGAAATAGTTTGCAATATGGTTCCCAGATTTATCTAATTATAAGAATCACCAGGAGCTGTTCAAAATACAGATTTCCAGGCCCCATCCCTAATCCATGGAATCAAAATTCCTAGGAAAGACTCCAGAATATAAGAATTTTTACCATGGGCTTAGATGATACCAATGATCAGGCAAGTTTGAGAAACCTGGGGCCAGTATTTGCCCTCCTGGAAGGCCTCAGTCAGCCCATGCGTGTTCCCCCAACTCGCACTCCTTGCCTGGGGATTCTGACTCAGGAGATCTCAAATGGGATGCAGAAAACTATTTTCTAAAAAAACAAAACAAACAAACTGAAAAAAAGAAGCAAGCTCCCCATTGATGACCAGCCATATTGAAGACACACTAAAGTACATATTAATAGCATTATTATTATTATTATTACAGATGAACAAAGACCTGTGAATGTGAAGAAACACTAGGTATGCCTGGTTCCAAAGCTTATGCTATTTCCTCCACTCACTGCTTTGATGGCCTTGTGCTTGTAGTCAGTTTCCCTGACTATGTCAAGTTTCTGTCTCTGTGCAAATCCTGGCTCACTTTCTCCTTTCTGTCAGGGTGCCCCAGGATTAGAAGGAAATGTAGGTCCTCTTGGTAGTTTCATGGGTGAGAATACAAGTTATAGAACCTAGCACTTTGGGTTGGGACTGGCATCATCTCCACCTGGAAACAGGGCTCTAGCTAAGAAGGCTTGGTCTAGGACACAACTTCAGGAAATTAAGGTGCCAGGCTGAGAAGCAGAAGCAAACACCTCTAGGGGAATGTAGGACCAACCTGTGGTCATCAGAGGAAAGTGGGACTCACTGAGCTGCTATGCATGTTGACTCTGTCCCAGTCCCTTCAGGCTCAAGAAATGTGTATCTCATTCTCTCATATACTCTCATATTCTCTCTCTCTCTCTCTCTCTCTCTCTCTCTCTCTCTCTCTCTGTCTCCATGAGTTGGGAAGAGGGGGGAAGGGCTTATGGGGTGTTTTCAGAGCTGGGGTTCAGAGTCCTTTCTTTTCCAATTCTGACTTCCAGTTCAAGCCCCTCTCTACCATCAGATGAATCAACGTAAAAGTACAGTTTCCTAAGTGTGTTCTGCAAAACATGAATCCCAAGAGTGAATTTTTGAGAAAAAAGAGGGGAGGAGAACTTCTGTCAGGGAAATGCTGCAAATCATATCCTGCTCTTGAAGATTTACAACATTCATTAGCTTTGAAAAGGCCCCTGGGCAGTCCTGCAGTCATCTGGTCTCCTGCAGTATCACTGATATAACCCAGTGGCACAGTCTATCGTTGTTACAGAAATATCTTAAAACCTTGTAGTTCTAGTGTTCTCAGGAACACAATATCATAAACTATCATATCACCCCCCTGTTTTCCCCTTCAGCGGAGCCTGTTTTCTGCAGTAATGGCTACCCAATTTGGAAATATGTCAGATTTACCCGGAGAGCTTTATTTAAAAATATCCCTACCCCAGCCCCCTAAAATCTGGGTAATCTAGGGTTGGTGAATAGGCCCCAAACAGTTATATATTCAGAAGATCTCCCAGGTAATATTAATAGACTCCTGGTTTAGGACCACTGACATAGAATTTCTGAACTGTTCCCTGGCTCTGACCACGCATGTAAAACCCCAGTCTGTCTTTCTTCCTCTCCGTCCCTACTGTGCACCGTTGCACAGTATCAGCTTTACTTCTCCTTATACTACTTCCCTATATGAATTGCTTTCTTCTCCTATGCCCAGTTTTCTGAATAATGCTCTTTCTTCTTAGGCAGCCTAAGCGCTATCTCCTATGTGAGACATTCCCTGGTTGTCTCAGTGTCTGAAAATTGTATCTTTTCTTCATCTTCTTATAACATATTTTAACACATTCATTTTCTTATAACATACATGTCTAATGTGTTATTCTGTTTCATCCTCTGAGTATCTTCATGCCCAACCAGGTCTTCATTTTCTAAAGGGAGGCAGTATCTTGTACTGGTTAAATACCCAAGCAAGCTTTGGACTGTGACAGTTCAGTGTTTGATCTCACATTACAGCATGACTCTCATCTCTTCCAATTGTCAGTTTCTCCATCTGTAAAACGAATAAAAAATATAGGAGATAAGATATTCTAAATACCTTGACTTGATCATTACACATTCTACCCATGCAACAAAACTTCACATGTGCCCTATAAATATACAAATATAATGTACCACATTTTAAACAACACACCTTGAGAAATTAGCAGCAAAGGGTATAATTAAATAACAATGACTAATGCTTTGTAAGTGCTTAATAGACATCGTAGTAGTGATTATTGTTCTTATAATCATTAGGATGTTTCTTAAGGACAGGGGTCTTAAGAATAGTCCCTCCTAAAAAAGTATCTGGCAGAGTGCATCTGCTCAACCATGAATCAGTAATGAATCAATCTATCTGAGTATCTTCTATGTCTGTATTCTTGGGTTTCTGAATAGTACCTCATATAAGGTAGGGCTTTAAAAACTTCTGTTGATCCAACTGATGGCTTCCAAATTCCTTTGCTTGATACCTTTTGTGACCAAGTTGATATCTACCTGTAGTACCTCAGTTGTTTTTACCTGCCACAAATCCATTATGCCTTTGTTTTTAATAGCACTTTTTTGTTGGGGAAATCACTCATATCCTAATTTTAGTTCAGGAAGGATGTATCTGATCTATGTTTGACCAATGAGAACATTCAGTTTTCTCAGCTGGGCCAGATATGGGCATTTGACTAATGTCAGATCATTAGAAACTCAGTTCTAGAACGTGTTTGAAACTGTTGAGACAGCAAAGCTCCCTTTTTGGGGGAGATTGCTGGTGATACTATTGTCAGTATGAAATGCCAGGGACATTAGATACAGAAAGCTCACCTAAGGATAAAACCAACCAAGAGCTTGGAAACAGAGAAAGTGTCGGATGTGAGGGCAATCTGGCTGTGGCATCTGTCACTGTATTGATTGCCAGGGTTGATTCAACTGAGCTGGCTGGCTGCGCGGGTATTCCTTTCCTCTCTTATGGTTCCATGTGGGTCCCTCCTGAAAGCTATGCACGTGGTCAAAGAGGATGACCATCCCCACTAGAGGAGTACCATTCTTTGCACAAGAGTTTATGAGTAGCTGTGCTCCCCTTCCAGAACTTCTAAACAAGCTCTTGGGGAAATAGAGAAGGTGGCTAAGTGCTGATGACATTGTTTAAGTCCCCAGTTATGACTGTGCTTGAAACCAACACTTGTTGTGAAATTTTCCATTTCAATAAGCCAGTGCCCTGCTCGCCAGTTTCTTTGCTTAAGTCAGTCTTGATGCGTTTCTCTTGCTTGCAGTCAAAGTATTCCTAATATGGTGGTTCTCAAAGTGTGGTCCCCAGACTGGTAACTTCAATTCACCTGGGCACTTGCTTTTAATTTGTATTTTCCTCTGATCTCCACACTAACTTGTCTGAGGCCTAGCCCAGGTGTCCCCCCCGCCGCCCGCCCCCGTTGAAACCAACTTAACCACAAGGCCATATGGGTTTGATTTTTATTGTAATGACACTACTGTAATCTGTGTTGTCTTATAACCACTTGCCTCGTCTCTTATTTTGTCCGCTAGAATATGGGCTCTTGAGTCATTGTTGTTGTTTCATTTATCTTTGATGCTCCCGCTGTATCTAGAACAGAGTCTAAAACATGGTCAAGAATTACTTCAGGCTCTTGATTTGTATTTTCAGATTCTTCCCCTTTCAAGCCCACTAAAGAAGGCAACACCTTCTGAATTAGAACTGTAAGCACCCAAAAATATTTGTAGCCTATCTCCCCTGGGTGACTTAAGGTTATGAGGTACAAGCCCTTGTTAATTGCTCTTGTGAGGCTGTTGTCCCAGCTTCAGACATGGGTTGCTATAATAGACGGCACAGGAAAAACATAATTTGGGACCTTGCTAATTGTTCTTGCCTTGCTGAGTTAGACATTACGTCTGCATATGACTGAAGGTCGATGGAATGAAACAGTCCCTCAAGGAAGCTAATAGAAAGTCAATTACTTTGGCCCTTTAAATTGCTTTTGGAACAGACCCTTGCTGGGCCCTGCAGGAGGGAGCTTTCAGCACTCATCTCTGGTAGGTGGATGAAGAGCCCTGATGATAACTTTGGGGCCTTGCTGGCCTCACACTGTGCTAGGAAGCACCTCTCTTTCCAGCACCATAAACAGTCACATCATCTCCCCTGGCTGGATTGCCCTGGCTCAGCCCCTCACTTCAAATCTAAATAAACATATGACTTGTATGTTTGTATATAGGGAAAGGTTTCCTTTTAGCCAAGGTGAACAGGAGAATGGTCAGGGGTCTTTTGGAAGTGAGCCACCACACATGGAAAGGCAGCATGTCTGTAATCACCCGCAGAGGGGAGTCTCAGCTCTCCACCTCTGACCCCCGAAATTGGCTTTGGGGAGTCCATCCAATGCAAGGCCTTGTGGCTCAGGACTGACACTGATTCCAGAAAAGGCTTCACCATGCTGTCCTCACCAGCGTGTTTTAGTGCTGATGAGCTAAGTGTAGACAGCTTCTTGTTTCAGCAAGGGCTCTGGACACCCATCTTTTGTGTCTCAGAACAATGCACAAAGCAGTTTGGAAATAAAATTTCAGCCCGTGGCAGAGAAGCTCTTATAAAACAATCAGTGAAAAAGGAGGGGAACCACTCAGAGGTTATAGGACAGGGTACTTAAAATCAGCTTGAGGAAAAACCCAGAAGGTTGCAGCTTCTTATTAAGAAGGACCATGTACTCTTGGGATACAAAAAATTTTGTTTTTATTTCAGTCTGGCTACAAACACCCTACCTACAATGTCTTTACTTCTCTTTGCTCAGTCATTGATTTTTTTACTCACTTGGAGCCCATTAAGTATGTTCTTTTCTTTTTTTCTTGGGAAAAAATAAGTGAGAAGACTATTCAGAAGCTCAAAAATGAGGGGCCATGCAGGGAAGTTGGACAAACATAGAAGTGACTGAAACTGGTTTTATAGACAAGCCAAATCTCAGAGCAGATACGTGGGGCAAGGCTCTAGGCTTCTTGTGGTGAACCGGGGGCCTGTCCTGCTCCTAGACAATGATAGATCTTTTCTCATCACCCCCGCAGAGAGGACTGAGCTCCTGGAGACCTCAGCTATAGGGATGAATGAGGTCCAGGCAGCCTTTTCCTCTCCGTCTGCCTTCCGACAAAACCAGGCAGCGAGAAACAGATACTCTGGAGCCTCTCACCCACTGTTCTATGATCCACTCTCTTTTCTGGATCTTTCCATCAGGATGGGCTGATGACCTGAAAGGGTAGTCCATCCTAAGAAAGGAAGGTTTTTCTTGCCTCTTCATAATTTTATAGTGCACTTGGGTGTTCTTAAATTGCTTCCTGTGTACTCTTGGCAGCTGTGTGCATGTGTGTATATGTAGGTGTACACCTATGTGTGTGATGGAGAGTTAAATGTGATTCTGAATGAGGAGAGCTCTTCTCCTATCTCATGGATCTGACCCTTGCCTTTTCAGTCCCCCCCCGACCTCAAGCTTAGAGTAGTGATTCTGTTTGGATGGGGAGACTGTCTAAGCACTTCTAGTAAGATTTCTGTTTCTTGCTTGCTCCCTCCCACCAATTGAGGTGGATCGGGGGAGATTAGTATCTACCCTCAGAACTATGAACAGCCAGTGTTTCCCAGTTTACAGAAATGGTAAGGGTAGAGCAGCCATCAGAGGTAGGAGTAAAAGAAACCAGAGTTTAATGAGACTTATGAATTTCTTTTGAATAAATTGGTCCTGGGTCTAGACTGTTCTCTACTCATCCTCTTTATAGAGAAATAGAGTTCTTCCTTAGGGGAGAGTGTAGGCAGTTTGTTTGGGTCAAATGCTGATCCCAATTCTTCTTGGTGGTAATGAAATTTGCAGAATTCTTAAGTCTTGTCATCAGCTTGGGCCATCTCAGTACCCTCCAGATACTGGCTGGGGTTCTGGGCATTTCAACCTTAACATTTTAGTTTGGATGAGCTGGGACTGGGACTGACAATGTAGACAAACCCATCTGGTGCCTCACCTTCCCCAACCTACTGAAGGGCAAGGAAGTAACTGGGAGAGGGTAGTAGGAGGAAACATTTTGATTGAGAGTTATGGGGCAGAAAGATAGGGAAGAGAGATCATGGCTGTAGGAGTGACTTTCCCATCTTCCCCTTGGACTTGGTTTCTATGCCCACGTTGAAGGGGTAGAGGTCAAAAGTTGGGAGACTTGGTCTGGATGTACCCTGTGATACTCTGGGCCCCAGGGGAGTGCTGTAGAGCAGACTGGCTGGGTTGAGAAGGAGACTGTGATTTCTCTGCAGGAACTTGGAATCCAGGGCAGTTTTGACACCCTGAGGATTATAAATTTGGGGAGAATAGGGACACCGAGGGACCTCATGACTCATGTCATTTTCAGGTAGCTAGAATTGAGAAGTGGAGGTGAAGGAGAAAAGCAGGGCAATTACTCTGTAGATCCCTTTATGGGCACATGTAGAATCTTTTTGTGGCTAGATGATACTCTGATGGGGGTATGTCCCTGTTTGGGCAGGGAAATGATGACTTGGAATCATTGCAAGTTGAGCATTAATACAAGTGTGTCTACCACTGTGAAGTGATAAACTGATGAGAGACTGCACATTGCTGCCACATGTAATGACCAAACCCAGAAAAGCTGGAGTCCCAAAGGGAACCAGCACATGGATCAGGGAGGAAGCAGAAGAAGGGTCTGTGAATGGCTTTGCCCACAAGAATGCCCGCTGCAGCTGGGTGCTGCTGTCGACCCCACACAGGCTGCCTGCAGGAACAGCCAGAAGGGTACAGGGCTGAGGAGATGGACTGGGCCCAGTTCTTTCTGAAAGAGGTCAACTGCAATGTGTGTGTATATATCATGCAACATTATTAATTAATTTTATCCTTAAGTGTTGCAAACCTAAGACAGAAGATCTAAACAGTTTTCTCAGAAAACATACTTTTGCTGTGCTGTGGCTTAGAATGCTTATATTGTGCATATGCTTGACTCCATTAAATGGCTGTTCTTCTATCCCTGCCACAACTCCTTCTTTGGAACATCCCTTTCTTTCCTCCCCCTTTATTTCTTCTTTTCATACTCTCTGCACATGCTCTCTCTCCTTACCCTTAGGCACACCAACACTTTTGCTTTGGTTTGGTTTATCATCACAGTTAGCTTTCAGGGTACATTAGGAGAGCCCCTTGAAGTTATGCAGAACAGCTGTCAACAAAGATGGGGCGGCTGGCTGTCCATTTCACAGTCTTTTGTCCTTCTCTTGGAAAGCCCTGGTACATAGGGACTGGCCTCTGATGGCCATGACTGTGCCCCATGACAATGTTCTGTGCCACAGTTGATTGCTCTAATGAAGCCAATCAGATTGTCTCTGCCTTGGGACCATGAAACTTGGACCAGAGAATCTGAGAGTGGAGCTGAGCCACTGATGTCAGCACTGGAGAGGGAAGGTTCATAATAAACTCCTGCTATTGTAGCGGCTGCTGCAGCTGTGGGCTCATGTGTGTGCCAGGCTGGGGAGGCAGAAAGGAAAGCACTCCTGCTACACTACACCAAACAGTTTTGAATCTGTATTAGAGGGGACTGTGCTGCAGTAATGAACAGATAAGATGTCTGTGAGGCTTACACAATAAAAGTTTATTTCTTGCTTCTCCACTGTGCAGTGACTCAGAGATTTTGGTGGCTTTCATTGGGTGAACACAACAGCTGAGATGTGTTCAAAGTTGCATCAGCAGGAAAGAGAGTGGGAGGAATCACATCAGCTGCTCTCCGCAGTGACTCAAAAGGATTACACTGAAGTGTCATATGTCACTAGAGTTCTCATTTCAATCACCAAAGGGATCATGAGGCTTCCTAGGAATCACAGAGGAATGCCTGGTCTTTCAGTGAGCACACCTCTCTCTTCCTTATTCAGAAGATGAAAAAAGGAAAAAGAAACTCTTCTCTAAAATGCCAAAATTTTTACATGATGAGAGTGGTTCTTGACATAAATATTTTAAGGCCAACAGAATCTTTAAAGGGAAGCAAGATACAAAATGAAAGATATTATCTTGCTTGAATTCAAATGTGCCAAAGCGAAGGTAACCATTGGTACCCTTACTTCGTACTACTAACCCTCTCAAAACACAGGTCATCTCAACCCCCTGCAGCCTCCAAACCCACAGAGCTGAGATTGGGGTACTGGAAGAAATGGGTTGATGACTGTTTTTTGTTTGTTTTTGTTTTTAGTGAAATCTATCTTCTTTAATAGATGAGAAAGATGTGACTTGAATCTCTAGTTAGCTATTAAAATTTCGAGGGAGGAGACAGAAACCAAAAGGCAGGATGGCAAGGCAGGCAGAGAGCATATTGGGGTAGTTGAGAGATTGAGGGGTGAATGGATGAGCGGCACCCCGGGCATATGGTCTCCTGTGGTCCTGTTGTGGCCCGGGGAATTTGTGGAAACACTGGGAGAGGATTTCCCAGCTGGTGACAAAGAAAGGAAAGAAACCGTAAAAGAGGTTTAGAGAATTGTAGTTGGATTCTTCAGCCCCTGCAGTCCAACCCCTTTCCAGCAAGCCCCCTGAGTATGGCTTAGAGTTGTAAGATGTTGCCTTATGAGACCAAAGATTCATCTCTGATTTCCCCCTGCCCAGTGCCCTACGAACTCAGGGGTGAGGGCCACGTTTTCTTCCCTGAAGATTTTCTTTAAACATGCCTTATAGCATCATGGTTCTTGCTGCAGAAGATGCTTAGCAGAAAAATAATTCAATTCCAGGGAAACAAACATAAAAAAAATGGGAGAAAGATTTAGCTCGGTAGCTGATTTTGCTGCTGAAAATTTTTAAGGATTTTTTTTTTTAATTTAGATAAAGAATCTCTCTTGTTTATCTGGCGTGTTTGTCCTCCTTGTAAAGAAAAATTAAATATGTCCCATTATGGCTGTTCCTATCTCTGGCTGGAGAAGACGACTACATTCTTCTTCTTGGGCTTGGATTTTATATGGTGTTTTGAGGGCATTCTCTTTGTTCCTGTCTCCCTCAACTTCATGCTGCCTCCTCAGGCCTCCTCTCTTTCAAGAAAAGCACACTATTTGGGACACAACCTTTGTTTTTTTAGCACTCTGCCAGCTGTGGGTTTAGTGGTCAACACGACTTAATGGGAAAAACACAGGAGCCAGTCACATGGACCTGAGTTTGAGCCCTGGCTCTGCCCGCATTAGGCTTAGTATAAGTGACTTCGTTCCTTTGTGACTTCATTTTCTCATCTTATTCTGTTTTGAGGACTATGACACCTATGCAAAGTATTTAGCACAATCTTGGTCGCATAGTGGGGATGCGGCATGTAGAAGCTGAAGGCTTCAACTGGGGGTGGAGATGGGGCTCGATAGAGCCTCTGGAAATTGTTGACCTTCTTATCTTTCCAGAAGAGTGATTTTGAATCTTATCTGGGTCATAGACTCATTCAATAGTCTGAGGAACGCCCTAGTACTGTTCCCCAGAAAAAGGACATATGCAGATGACACATGATTTTGCATATACTTTTATTGATTGCTTACTATATAGCTCAGTAGTTCTCAACCTGTTTAACTATAAATATAATTTTGTAATGACAATATGTTTTGCCTTCCACCCCCTCCCTCAACCTGATAGTACTGGCACTTTTCATCCTGCTGATGGAGAAAACACCTAATGACGCACAGCTACTCTGAATTTTATATTGCTTTTAAATTATTTTGCATTGTTAATCACAACAACATCTACATAGATCTGAATGAGAAAGTCATGAATATATCTGTTGAGTTGCATGATTGATTCCATCTGCAATCAATGCTTGATGCCCATGTGGATTCCTCCATGGAAATCTTTTTTTTTTGATTTATTGTAGAGATGAGGTCTCACCAAGTTGCCCAGGCGGGTCTCGAACCCACGGGATCAGGCAATCCACTCACCTCCGCCTCCCCAAGCGAAGGATTACAGGCTGAGCCACTGAGCCCAGCTAGCAGAACCCTTTCAAAGGAATATAAAATATGCAAAACAATTTAAAACGATTGTTTGTGGTTGAATCCAATCACAACGTTTCTCAAAAAGGGCCCTCACACTCAAAGTTGGGGGGGGGAAACATCTCTATTTCAGAATATCATTCTGTTATGACTGTAAGTAATTTTGGCATTATGATGAAGTCCAGACCCCTTAAGGTGCCAACATAGCCCTTTTGATCCAGCTCTTGCCTACCTGAGCTCATGCAGTTCCTCTCATCTTGTCTGCTCTCTTGGTTTACCCGGTTTACTCCTGGGTCTGTTGGTATAAGTCTTCCATTAGCATCCTGGAAAGAGATACAGAAGGTGAATTTTTTCAGACCTTGCACACTCAAAAATGCCCTTACTTTCATTCTTATTCTTTTTTTATTTTTTTTTTATTTTTTTTATTTTATTTTATTTTATTTTTTTTTGAGTTGGAGTCTCACTCTGCCGCCCAGACTGGAGTGCAGTGGCCGCTCCCGGCCACCGCAGCCTCGACCTGCTGGGCTCTGGTGATCCTTCCGTCTCAGCCTTCCAAGTAGCTGGAACTACAGGAGTGCGCTACCACGCCCAGCTAATTTTTTT
>CAUYQG010004471.1:0-19813 GCA_963574415.1 Tarsius wallacei
GGCGAGACCTCATCTCTACAATAAATCAAAAATTAGCCGGGTGTGGTAGCGCGCGCCTGTAGTTCCAGCTACTTGGAAAGCTGAGGCGGAAGGATCGCCTGAGCCCAGCAGGTCGAGGCTGCGGTGACCGGGAGCGGCCACTGCACTCCAGTCTGGGAGACAGAGTGAGACTCCAACTCAAAAAAAATAAAAATAAAAATAAAAAATAAAGTCATCTTTCTCTTTAAGGAGAATCATTTTGGCCAAAACAGAAGGGGATTTGTTTTTCATTGTTATGGTGATTAGGAAAACTTAAATAATATGTTAATTATATTATGATGTCTGCTAGAGCTATAATTTACAATATTGTTTCCAATTTATATGTTTTTCTAGAATTCTAAACATTCCTTATTATACTGCTGTATCATCTGTTTAATGAATTACTTTTCCCTTTAATACTTTTAAACCTGAAAAAGCTGGCTGTTGTTTGAAGTCTTGTGGATGAAATTGCCAGAAATCTTTGGTATAAGACCCAGTATGGCTTCTAATGTGCAGTGTGACCTTGGAAAGTCACAAAATCACAGACTCCTCCTCAGTGAAAAGAGGAAGCTGGATTCAACAGTCTCTAAATCCTTCCCTCCCCAAAATTCCCAGGTAGCTCTTTAACCGTAGTGGAAATATTAGTTACTCTGATTATTCAAAGCACACACTGACTCTGTGTGTATGTGTGTGTTTGTGTGTGCAGTGTAACTGAGGAAATAGTATCCAGTTGCTGTATTCCTTGGGGACAAATGCCAGAAATCGAGTTCTTCACATTCTGTTGTTCTCTAACAGTGCTTGAATTTTCATGAAACTAGAGACTTTACAGGTGCAATCATCTCAGTGTATCAAAACAGGTTTTTCAGGGACAGAAATGAATTGATACTCTGTCTGATAGTTCTCATTGTAGAACTATCTAGTGACATAAAAATGACTCATGGACTAACACGACTTGTCATCAGCTAAAATTCTAGCTTCAATTTACTTTAAAAATATACAAACATTTAATAATAATAATAGCAGTAAATTTATATTGCACTGACTGTATGCCAGACACCATTTAAAGGGTTTTATATCTGTCAGTTCATTTAATTCTTATAAGTTATTGAAGTATGTGATATGCTTTCTCCATTTTACTAGTGAAGGAACTGAGGTAAGGTAAGATTAAATAAGGCTGGGCATGGTGACTCATGCCTGTAATCCCAGTACTTTGGGTGACTGAGATAAGAGGATTGCTTGAGCCTAGGAGTTCAAGACTAGCCTAGGCAACATAGCAAGACCTCATCTCTATAAAAAAAAAAAAAAGGAAGAAAGAAAAAGAAAAGAAAGATTAAATGAGCTTAAGCTGCCCAAAGCCACACGCTATTAAGTGTAGAACTGAGTTCCAGAGGTTTCTTACTCTTACTGTTCCTCTCTGCTGGCCCTGGTAAAGAACCCTACAGGGAATCATGGCTGGAGTGGGCAGTGGAAAGAGGTCTGAGTGGAGACAAGGGTCTGGCACATGCTCCTGGGTCTCCCCTTACAGTTCAGTGGGACCTTGGCAAGTCATCTAACCTCTCTGAACCCAGGCTGTCCCATGGAAATAGAATGTGAGCTGTGAATGTGAGCCGCTTGTGCAATTTTAAATTTTCAAGTAGCCACATTTTTAAAAAGCAAAAAAAAAAAAAAAAAGGTAAAATGGATTTTAACACTATATTTTATTAAATGTACCACTTCAATATATTCAAATATAATCGTTCAGCATTGTTCCATGGTGGGCAGGTCTGTGCAAACCCCTGAAGTCCAAGGAAGCTGAGAGGCCAAAGACAGAGGCTGACATATCCAGTTTCTTAGAAAGAACCATTTAATAGGAGCTTATGAACAGAAACCATGTCTGTGCCTCAGGTAGGAGCAAAACGAGATGGATAGCCTCCAGACCCAGAGCTTATATAACATAGGGAAGTGGTGATTCAGAAGGGATATATAGGACAACTGAAGTTTGGTAACACCAATGTTGTTTGACTAAGGGCAGGATTTACGGTTAAGTGTCTGCTCCTACACAAGGAAAAGTAGATGAACTAGAAATCCTTCCCAGAATTGGGGTTAATCCGAAGTCCACATGGTGGATTAGCATCCAAGATGAAGTTTCTTGGTCTCCTCAAACATGTAATCCGTAATAAAATTTATCAGTGAGATATCTTATATTCATTTTTTTCCTATTAAATCTTTGAAATGTGGCGCACATTTTACACTTACAGCACATCTGAACCCACGCTGTCCACATTTTAAGTTACTCAGTAGTCTTATGTGGCTACTGGCTACCATATGGATGGCCCAGCCCTGAACCATTGAGAGCTACTGTAAAATGAGACCACGGAGATAGATCATCACTAAAACCTCCACTCTAAAATTGTAAACATCTCTGATGAGAAGCACCTGTACTCAAGTGGTTTGCTACAAGATTACATGTTTCCTCTCTGCTAAGTAGCATGGAGAATGCACTCTGAGATAAGAATTCAACAGTGAAATGATTCTTTAATAGTCACAAAGGCAATGTAGTGTCATGATAGCATGTGCATATGAGAGAAAGATATTCAGAAAGCAACCATGCTTTAGTGGGTTTAAAATAAACTAATCATTCCTTTAAATATTTGAGAGCTTACTGTGGGCCAGGTCCTCTGTGTTAGGCCTCTGGGATTTAGAAAAGAACAATTTAAAGCCTCTGCTCTCGTGGTGCTTATACCTTAGTGTAATAGCATATGGATATCTAGGATGATTTTAGGTTAGGTAAGTACTATGAGGGAAAAGGTTTTCCTGGAGGTGATGAGAACTGACTGTGATGTCGCAAAATAGATGCTACTGAGCTAAGTAGATGAAGACAGAAGGCACTTCAGATATTCTCTACTGTAATAAGTGTCTCTTAGGATTGATTTCCCTTTAGTGGCTTGAAAAGCATTGTCTCCTGACATCTCAACTGGGGATCGTTTCTGAGAGGCGCTGGGAGAGCTTCTCTCTAAGAACTTGATGACTAGCTTGGAGGCTGATGGAATCAAGGGATTGGTTACAGTCCTTCCTGTATTCCATGATGGTGCTGCTGTTACATTTGTTTCAGCAACTAAAGGATTTGCCTTTATTCCATAGGCAACTGAGAACTTTCTCTGTGCCAAGAAATGTGGGTACTGAGAAGAGTAAGACTGACAAATATAAGTGATTTTTCAGTTAAGCTAGACTTTTAAACCCCCTGGCCTTTCCAAGTTCATAACCCTTCAGGAGGCAAGCTGCCTTCTGCTGCTTTAAATATATTTGGCATTTACAGTAAATTATGATTGTGGGAGTATTTGCAATCTACCACCCCTGATGATTTCTTTGAGGGAAAGATTCTTTCTCACTGGGTCAGCCCGTAGGCTATTCATGGGAGACTCAAGGCAGTGGATGATGCAGAGAGAATGCTAATGAAGTGAGGGAGGCCAAGCTGCCCTGTAAATAGAACTGAAGTGGGGAAGAGGAAAGACAGAGAAAAGCCAGAGGCTGTAGTCAGGGGGCTTTTTTAGAGGGAGTGCTGAGATTAGGGGAATTTCAGGAAACATTTTCTCTCTATGTTGAAGATATTAGAAGCAACAGTGATATACATTCTGCAAATTAAGAATACATCTCCCTTTTGGCATTTTGTAAAGACTGAGAAAGAATTGGAGAATTAAGTACATGTCCGTTGCTTCATTATGTTTATTTGAATGTGACATGATGTCAAAATGATGCAGCACAGGGCCAGAGCATTTATTGGGAAAACACACTGAAAACACTAAGATACTCTGATTCAGATACCCAAGAATTGAGGACCAGGATGGGTTGGCTGGCCCTCTGTGGCAGGGATAATGAGATGGAAGGGACGTATATCTAGTTTTGGTTTTTGGAAGTGGTGTGCACCATATCTGGACTTAATCCACTATAAATCTCCCATTCAAAATCCTGTGTCTCCTTCTGGAGTCATCTTTGAGGCCTTCAGTTAGTGAGCACAGAGCTACGAGAGAAACAGTGTCTTGTGCTCTGAGTCACCACCTGGAGGACAGCTGCCCAGCCATGAACACATGCAAGGAACTTTACATGCATGTGTGAAAAACAAGTTTTCATTGTGTGAAGTCACTGAGATCTTGGGGTTTATTTGTTATTGCAACAGAGCCTAGCATACTCTGACTAATACACTCTACTTCCAGACAAGAAGCATAGCTGACTAACTGCACTAATAGCTTCTCTTTCTTCCCTTAAATTAGGGAGAAACAGTTGCTAACCCTTAGGAAACATGTTCTTCTCATTTCCAACAAGATAAAAACCTTGGCAAAAAATGAGGAGATAAAGTAGTGGGGGAAATTTAGTGGCAAATCATCAGCACATTCCTGAATTAGTTCATGTTTTATAATGTTAGCTCATGAGTGAGTGAGTCTTTTTTTTTTTTAAAGCAGTGTTATTGAGGTATGATTGACATGTAGAAAGCTGTATCTATTTATTGTACACAACTCTATGAGTTTGGGTAAAAGTATATACCAGTGCAACCATCACCACTGTCAAGACCATAAGTATATTTTTCACTTCCCAAAGTTTCTTGCCACATTCTTCATTATTGTTAATAATAATAATATTATTATTGGCATTGTTATTATTGGAGAACAGTTAACATAAGATCTACCCTCTTAGTAAATTTTAAGTATACAATATAATATTGTTAGCTGTAAGCACTATGCTGTACAGTAGATCTCTCGAATTTATTTACCATGCATAATGAAATTTTGTACCCTTTGACCATCACCTTTTCCCTCTCCTAGCCCCTGTCAGCTACTATTCTGCTTTATTATTCTATAAGTGTGAACTGTTTTAGGCTCCATATATAAGTGAGATCAGACAGTATTTGTCATTCTGTGCCTAGCTTATTTCACTTAGCATAGTGTCATCCAGGTTTATCCATGTTGTCATGTATGGTGGAATTTCCTTCTTTTTAAAGGCTGAACACTATTCTAAGTATATATCAAATTTTTTTTCTCCATTTATCCATCAGTGGGCATTTATTCGTATCTTGGTTCTGTTGGATAATGCTGCAATGAACACGGGAGTGCAGGTATTTCTTCTAAATCCTCATTTCAATTCCTGTGCTAAATATCCAGAAGTGAGATTTCTAGATCATATGGTAGTTCTGTTTTTAATTTTTTGAGGAGCCGCCATATTGTTTTCCGTGAAGACTGAACCAATTTACATTTCCACCAACAGTATACCTGGCTTCTCTTTTCTCCACATTCTCACCAACACTTATTATCTTAACAACAACAACAACAACAACAAAAATAAAGCCATCCTAATAGGTGTGAGGTGCTATCTCACTGTGGTTTTCATTTGTACTTTCCTAATGTTTAGTGATGTTGAACAGAAGTGAGTCTTTGTTTTTCTTTTGTCCTAGTATCTTTTAATTTGTTTTGTTTGAGGTTTTAATAGCTGTTTTTTGTTTTTATGTTTATTTGAACATTTTTCCTGGTTGTTGACTCAAGAGCATGACGGTTCTGCAGAAAGTATTTGACTTGGCTAGATACAAATTGTGTTTCAAGTCACATACCTTCCTACATTGGTAGGAATGACATCTGGATAAGATCTTGAGGGAGAAACGTTCCCATGGCTGTCTTGCCTTTGCTACCTGCTAGGCTTTGTCTTAGGTGAGGACTTTGATTTTGGTTTTTTGAGTAGGTGTGACCTTACCTTTTTGTTCTTGTCAGAGGCAAAATGGTAGACTGGGTAAGAGCATGGTTTTTGGTGTCCACTTTCCAGCTGCTACTTACTGTCTGTATGGCCCTTAATGACTAACTTAATTTCTTTTGGATTGCATTTATTTCCTTATTCGTAAAATCAAATAACATATGTATGTCTTTAGTATAGCTTCTGATTTATTATAACCACTCAATAACAGCTATTTAACCAATATTATTATTAGCGACAGTATTATTTATTTTCTTCCTAGCTTATTTTATGTTGATGTTTCTTAAATTGTGCATTGCTCATGTGTCCTGTACTTTGCCTTTTGGGAGCAACTAAAGTTTAGAAACTTCCAGATCATGAGCACAAAGTATATTTATATCCATAATGGTAGCTCAGTTTTGAAATCCAAAAGCTAAATGCTATTTGGAGCACTCAGAATAACATCTTTCACTTTTAACTTCAGCATCAGGCTATGGTGGGCACAAGAAGGACGAGTTACTCAAATCCACCAACAGCAGAAAGATGTGTGTTCATTTTCATTGCCTTGACTTTGCTTCTTTCTTCTTTCTTTTTTTCTAGAGATCACATGTGTACGAAAAGGGCTGGAAAGGGAGATGCAAAAGGAGGAGATTTAAAGCCATAATCTGAACTCTGTGCTTTCCACCTTCATGGCTAATGTTGGGGATATAATTCCCTATGGGCATCTCATGTTTCTGCATGTCTTGCAAGCAAGGCAATAGCTGTTTTTTAGGGACTCTTGTCAAGGATGTTGGTATAGCAAACAGTTTTGGAAGATAGAAATAGTATCTTTCTCCAGAGTCAAGGACTAGCATGCCTACTGCTCACTATAAAAAATTCAGTTTTTCTAGGATGAGGGTTTCTGTCCTGTAACACAACCACCGAGCATTCAGGCATCCATCTGGGCTTGTCCATGTAGCCCCCTTGGGACTCTGGGGCAGAGGAATTGATGTAAATATGCAGACACTCATGCTGCTTTCTATGCAATGAGTAATAAAGTTCTCTGTCTATTAGAGAATAGACAATAATTTTATTACTGGAATCTCATGTCTTCTACCAGCATCCATGAAAACTGTGGCAGGCTAATTTGGTAGCTTGCAAGTAAGGTAAACTCACAGACCTGTCTTAGATCTTGATAGCCACTATCATGGTTACTAATCTTCTAGCTGCCTTAAAACCACTTGAAAATAAGGTAATTTAAAACAAATGTAACTAGATTAAAGCTGTGAGCCCTGGTGTCCGGTCTCAGAGTGTGACCTTACATACTTACTTCCTAATTCCCTGCTTTTTCTCCTTTCCTATGATTCTGCATTAATAAAACCCCAATTTGGCAGGGGCAAAGTCATCCTTAAAGTACAAGGGAGGAGAAAAAGGCTAAGGAGTGAAACCAGAGTCCTCCTTAACACAAGCAAGAGAGGAAAACTTGGTGACGTACATATGTTAATCTTCTCTGTCCCTTTACAAGTAACAGTCCAATCTCCTTATATCTCACAAATATTATCAATAGATGATTCTTGGTCATCTCTGCTCTCATCTATAACATTACAGCAGGAATGTGCATCAGAAGCAGTTTGGTTGCCTGCCTTTGATCAAATTCATGTAGATATTGGCATTAGTATATAAATAGTTTATTTAGCTTGAAGTTTGTGAGCATAGAGGAGTGAAGCATGTTATGAACTGAAAGTTTGGGTCTCTCCTAGAATTCATATGTCGAAACCCTAACTTTCTTGTTATTTAGAGATGGGACCTTTGGGAGTTAAATAGGGTTAGATGAGTTCATGGGTGTGGGGCCCTGGTCCAATGCCCTGATAAAAAGAGACACCAGAGATTTTTGTTCTCTCTTCTCCATCATGTTAGGTGTAGGAGTGGAAGGAGCTTTCTCTTCACTTCATGAAGTTTCAATAATTTAAATCTATAAAACAAACTGACAATAGACAAGAGAAAAGGCATGCAAGTGCACAGAAGCCACACAGATTATGAAACTCAAATAAGGGCCAAATGGTTGAAGTTTAAATACCCTCTTTATATGGGAAAGGGGGTAGGAAATGCAGGCAATTTTAGAGGAAAAGTAAATGATTTTTAGGGGAAATGAATGGTCCCAAAGAACAGACAATAGTGTGGGACAAAGTTTCTCTGGGCTCTGTGGAAAGTGGCAACAAGTTATGGGATGGTGAGGGATGGAAATGCACTGTCAACAAAGATTGTCTTATTATGCAGATAAAGTCTCTCAAGTAATAAAAGTTGTTTTGGAGCTGCCTCTGGAAGAAGAAGTGATAGATAACCTGTCTGGGTGTGGTGATGACTTTCAATAACCTCTTCAGCGATTAATCTTCCCTAATTGTTTGACAAGATTCCTAGGGAGGGGAGTTCAAGATAATTACATTTATTTTGGAAAAATTTCCCTCATTTGGAGAAGGGTACTGTGAAGAGACCCCTTTTCTGCACTTCAAAAAGGAAAGAGGTGTATATGTGTGTGGGGGCGGGGTGGGGGGGATTAAGAGAAGATCAGAAAGAGATCTTGATTTCTGAGACTTTTTAATCTCATCTGTTCAAGGCACTCCATTTTCCAAAGTGCCACATTTTGGAAGTATTGTTTGCAGAGCCCTAACAGGAGACAGCAAAAAGGCAGGGTGGCTGCCTGAAAGCAAGGAAGTGCTTTCTTACTAAAAATAAAATTGACCAGCACCTTAATCTTGGCCCTCTCAGCCGCCAGAGCTGTGAGAAATAGATTTCTGTTGTCTAAGACACCCAGTCTGGTATTTTGTTAGGGGAGTACTAAGGAACTAATACAGATTTTAGTACTAAGGTGCTGCTGTAACAAATATCTAAAAATGTATAAATGGTTTTGGAACTGGCTCATGGGTAGAGGATGGAAGAGTTTTGAAATGTCTGCTAGAAATATGGATGTTAAAGTCAATTTTGATGAGGGCTCAGGAAAAAAATAAGAGAACTGGAGATTAATCATGGACAGAAAGTCTATTCTGGTAGTCACAGATGGAAATGAGAAAAAAGTTATTGGAAACTAAGAGAAACTGCCATTTTGTTATAAAGCGACAAAGAACTTGATTGAATTGTGTTTGTGTTTCAGTGTTTTGTGGAAGCTAGCGCTTGCAAGCTATACAACTGATATTTAGCTGAGGAGATTTTTAAACTAAGTATTGAAGGAGCAGCTTGGCTCCTCCTGACTGCTTGCTTATAGTAAAGTGGAGAATGAATTTAAGTGATGAATTTAAGAAGGAACTGCTAAGCAAAGAACAAACCAGAACTTGAAGATTCAGAGAATTCTCAGCATATCCATATTGCAAAGAATGAGAAATTATTCCAAAGGGAACACTAAGGGTGTGTTCACACACTATTTAATAAGGAGATGAGTATGGGTATGAACCATTTATTTAATCAGCTATCTCAACAGAAGCCATGAAAAGAAATGAGATTATACCAGTAGAAATACTGCCAGCTGGGACTAAAAGAGACAGAAAAAAACAGGAGTGAATGAATGAAGGATGTTGGACTTCTTAAATTCTCAAAATAGGATTATGGGATCATTTGGCTGTGAACATGCTTTATCCTTCAATAAAAGGGATAAGTAGATCATCAGAGCTACTACTCCCATCACAGGGCCAGGGTGCATGGCTGGTTCTTCCCTTTTCAAAAGGTGGGATTGCCTTTCTGGTTTCTGCCGGCCAGATGCCCCTGCTCAGTGCCTCGGCAGTGGGACCACCCTTGCAGAGAGTCATCTGGGTAGGCCAGAGAGCCACAGGACCAGGCCTTCACAGAGAACAACTCATTCCAGCATCAACTCTAAAGTCCAAAGTCTCATCTACATATCATCTAAATTAGGTATGGGTGAGACTCCAGGTAAGATTTATCCCAAGGCAAACTTTCTCTCCAACTGTGAACCTGTAAAACCAGACAAGTTATGTGCTTTCAAAATACAATAATGGGATAGGTATAGGATAGATATTTTTACTCCAAGAGACAAACTAGAAAGAAGAAATGGGTAACATATTCCAAGCAAGTCCAAAATTTATCAAGGCAAATTTCATTAGATCTTAAAGGCTTGAGAATAAGTCTCTTTGGTTCACTGCTGTGTCCTATGACCCACTAAGGTGGCAGTGTCACCCCATGGACTACGGTCCCATCACCAAGGTTCTTTGTGAGAGCTCTGCTAATTAATTATTTATTTATTGTAGAGATCGAGATCTCACCAAGTTGCTCAGTCTGGTCTCGAACCGTGGGCTCAGGCAATCCTCTCAACTCGGTCTTCCAAAGTGCTAGGATTACAGGCTTGAGCAACCACGCCCAGCCTATTCTGATTTCTTATACACACCTTCTCAGCATGTCACTTGATATCTCTTTCTGTATGAGCCAGTGATTAACTTGAAGTTCTCTTACTCTAATTCTGTGGCAATCTGTTCCGTCCCATCTTTTATTATTATAGACTGTTGAAGCTCAAAAGAATCTGAAATCATTTCATGCAAATTCATTATTTTTCAGATAAGAAAAAGATGTCTTAATCAGCTTGGGCAGCTATAACAAAATACCATAGATTGAGTGGCTTAAATAACAGCATTTCAGAGGCTGGGAAGTCTGAGATCAGAATGCCAGCATAGTTGGATTCTGGTGGTGGCCCTCTTCCTGACTTGCATTAATTGCCTTCTTGCTGTGTTCTCACATGGTGGAGCAAAACCCTGCTGTCTTTTCTTCTCCTCATAAGAAGAGGAATCCCATCATGGGTGCCCCACCCTCATGACCTCATATAAACCTCATTACCACCCAAAAGCCTCACCTCCTAATGCCATCACATTGTTTGGTTTCAACATGTGAATTTTGAGAGAAACATGTACATTCAGTCTATAACAGAAGGCTTAGGAAGGTTGAAGATTTTGAGCCATACAACATTTTTTTCTTTCACAGCATCTATCTAGAAAGCTGCTCTCCCAGGATCTCCAACTAATTAAGCCCTTGCCAACCCATTTGATGGCGACATTTATGAGAGGATTCTCTTTTGAGCCTTTGATAAGACACAATGGGTGAGACACAGCATCTGCAACAGAAATCTCAGTTTTGATATTCCCTTTACTTGTTTTAATGATAATGGCCATTTATCTCCTAAAAAGAGGGACTTTGCATATTAATGAAGAAAGAATCCAAGAGGGAAAGGTTCTGGTTTTGTATAAACACAGGACGATATTCATTAACTAGTTCCAAAAATAACAACCAACTTAATGGGTTTGTAGGAAGAAATGTTGCTTGACTTTAAAGAGATTTGTAAATACTTGCACTTAAAAGATAAGAAAAATTGAGTAAGAATGAAGTTTATTATCCTAGTGACTAGAAAATTAACCGTCTCAGAATTTATTTTTTGGTAGGAGATAGCCGCTTTCTTTTCTTTTTAGAAAACTAACTTTTAATTGTGGACAATTTCTCCTGGGTCATGGCCTTAAAAAGACAAAACGTTTTTTTTTCCTTTTAGGAGAATAATAAAGCACTTCCAATATTTCTGTTTCATTTCATGACTGCCCACCTAAGAATCTAGTTCATCTTGCTCTGGTAAACATTTCCTGAATTACTTCATTGTTTGCATTTTTTTCTCCTCCATTATCAGGAAGGGGAGATGCCTCTCAACAGAATATATTCAACTTATCAAGAATTGCTCTTTGCCAATAGGTAATCTCTTATCTAGATTTGTTTTAGAGTGGAAAAATAATGCTGCTTTACTAAGATCTTAGAACTTGAAAGGAATTTAGAAATCATATAGTTCAATTCCATTATTTTAATTGAGGTCAAGAGGAGATGCTTGCAACTGAGTAAAGAATCACAGCTAGAACTAAGGCTCTTTGGCTTCCAGCTCAGTACAGTTTCTGATCCATAATTTTGCTCTCCTTTCTAATTGGACAGGTTTTGTTGACCATATTTCATCCATGGTAAATGACAGGGAAGCAAAGATCAAATCTCATGACAACATTCATGGGCCAGTTCTCCTTTGAACCTTTTCTATGATACAAGATATTTGAGACCTATCACCAAGAAACAGGGATCTTGACCTCTTGAACAGTTCTGCAAACACCTACTGAACTTTTCTTTGTGTCAGACACAGTGTGGGTCTTGGGGTCAAATTGGCACTCACAGAGCAGCAGGTGACTATTGTGTGAACAAAACATTCTTACTTAGACTCTCCTTGAAAAAAAAATAAGATTCTGACAGTGACTCTAGTCTATGCAGGTCGCTATTGTCCAGTGGGGAGATGAAGGGATTTCCCGTGCCTCAGAATGCAGAGATCCTGGCACATGAAAGGAGTGAAACATTAGTGAGTCTTAGCAAACTACTTGTTAGGGTTTCTTTGTAGAGTTAGTACAAGTGGAGCTTCCCCAGGTGTCACCTTTTCACCTTCCACCTGTTTTCTCTGCTCATTAGAGCCCAGAAACCTGTTCTCTTGTGACTTTATTGCCTGCCTACATCAGCTTCGTGTGGACTGAAGTCAGTACAAGACTATTTATTTTTATCACCAGTTGCAAAATTTGTGGAAAGAAAATTGTTTTTAATAGAAGGAGAGCAATACAGGCCTTTTAAAATCTGATGTAGGGGGAAAAATAATTTTTTTTCTCTGCATATCCTAGATTTATGGCTGAGGCCCCTACAACAAATGACAAGAGAAAAGCATATACATTTATTTAATATGAGTTTTATGTGACATGGGAGTCTTCATAAGCAAATGAAGACCTGAAGAAATGATTAAACATGTGTATTTTTATGCTAGGTTTGATGAAGAGTAGATAATTGTGTAGAAATAATGTTTGGATAAAAAGTGTGAACTGCCGGGCTCGGTGACTCAGCCTGTAATCCCGCGCCTTGGGAGGCTGAGGTGAGTGGATTGCCTGAGCCCGCGGGTTCGAGACCCGCCTGGGCAACTTGGTGAGACCTCACCTCTACAATAAATCAAAAAAGAGCCGGACGTAGTTGCGCGCGCCTGTAGTTCCAGCTACTTGGAAGGCTGAGGCGGAAGGATCGCCGGACCCGGCAGGTCGAGGCTGCGGTGGCCGGGAGCGGCCACTGCACTCCAGTCTGGGCGACAGAGTGAGACTCCAACTCAAAAAAAAAAAAAGTGTGAACTAACAGTCATAAACTGGGGGACGTTAGCAAGGCCTGTTTGTTCAGATTCTTCTTTGTGACTCTTCATCTTCAGTGGTGAGGAAGTTCCTTTCCTAGAGGCATAGGGAGAGCACCTCTCACATAAAGGACTTTTAAAAATTGTTTTAAATTGACAAGTAAAAATTGTGTATATTTATAGTATACTACATGATGTTTTGTTATATGCTTGCATTGTGGAGTGGCTAACTCAGACTATTTAACATATTTATTACTTCATATACTTATCATTTTTTGGATGGTGAGAACACTTAAGATCTACTCTCCTAGCAATTTTCAAGTATATAGTATATTTGTATTAACTGTAATCTCCATAATGTACAATAGATCTCTTGAACTCATTCCTCTTGTCTAACTGAAATTTTGTGTGCTTTGACCAATATCTTTCCACTCTCTCTACACCCCAGTCTCTGGTAACTACCATTCTACTCTCTGCTTCTATGAGTTAGATATTTTTATAAATGAGATCATGTGGTATTTTTCTTTCTGTGCTTGGCTTATTCCACTTAACATAATGTTCTCCAGGCTTATCCATGTTAACACAAATCCGTGTTACAGTATTTCCTGTAATTTTAAAAGACGACATAGTATTCCATTGTGTAGACATACCACATTTCATGAAGCTTATGACCTGCTTCAATGGAAGGTCAGAAAATCCTTCCTAGACTCTATGATTTGCTTCAGAGGAGAAGGATGGAAGGAAGGTGAAAGTGACCTTTCTGCCCCTGTAATTTTCTCAAATGCCAAGTTGCCATATTTTGGGGAAGCACATCCTGAACTCCATCATCAGGATGGGTGGGGTGTCATCTCTGTGTTGACATCTTATTCCAAGCACTTACAGGTTGAGGTAAGGAGTCTGTGTGTGTATCTTTCCATGTAGGGATTAGTAATCTCTTTGATCAACAAAGCTGAGGTCCAGGATGGGCTCTTTCCAATGGGAATTTTGACAAATTTGTGGCCAAAAAGGGAGCACTGATTCCTTTATTCATCATAGCCAGTTATATTTTTGTATTTAAATTTTTTAATGAAAAGTTAATGTTGAGGCATTTAGATACTTTTTGGAGGGTTAAGTACCAACTTAAAGTGACATTTAAACCATGTGTTCAGGAACACAGGGGCAAAGAGTTGGCAGTTCAGATGTAAATTTTATCAGTGTTTGGAAGGTGAAGCATTTTCCCATGAAATTTTGAATTAATTCCTGTAAGATGGCACTAGGGTGGTACGAAAAAGTGGAAAACCAAGGATTTAGTTTTCCCTCAGCTATGAGAGGATTGGACTGTTGGGAAATGCCGAAGACAATGAGGAGAGTGGAAAGAATGACATACTAATTGTTAGCATCTTGGAGTTCACATAGTGTTTTTCCTCTACTGACTTTGGTCCCTATAACAACCCTATAGGTAGGCAGGCATTGTTTCCATTTTATATTTGCAGAAACTCAGACACATTTAGTCAATGATGGGACCATGACTTGATCGTGGGCTCTGGATTATGTAATTTTGTTTCCATGTCATTCTGCTTCCCTGATAAGGACTGAAAGGTGGACTCTCAGGAATACCATGTTCTTAGCAATGAGAGGCAAGTCAGACGGAGTTTATCTTGCTGTGTTTTCAGAGAATATCTGTGGAAATGTGGACTTGAGAGAGTGGCCAGACCATCCTGTCGTCCAAGTGGCCAGATTCACCTGGGAGGATTAGTGACAGCACATGTAAGGAATATGATCAACCCTGAATCCTACCCTACTCTGCTGACTTTGAACCTCTACCTAGGGCTTTACCAAAGCAAGAGAGGCTCAACCTGGATCTTTGATGTTCTGCCATTTTTGTAGCATTCTGGGAACCTTCGTCTCTATCAGATACTCTCCTTCCTCTAAATAGAAAGCATAGGACTGTCAGCCTATGAGATCTTGTCATATTTGTCTGTGGTTTGGGATAGAGCAAAATAGAATATAGCAAACTTTTTCATTAAAGTATCTTTAGAGCAAAGGAGAATGAAGAAGGAGGCTGGGGCACTTGGATATGAACTTAAGCAATAGTGTCTCAGCAGGAAACAGCCCTGAAGTCTAATATTTACAAAAGTTAGTGGGGATTTTACATTATACTCTAAACAATTTGTTCCCATATTAAAAATAATGTCCCAGATTAGTTACAATGAGTGATGGTGACTCTCTAGACTTTCCTCTGTGGCTTTGTGTACCCTGGCGCACTGCTGACTGCCTTTGGGTTTCTCTTCTCAGTTTAAGAATCACAGACCCAGGCTTATATGCGAGCTCCCCCTGCTTTCCCCAGGACTGTTGGTACCTGGGGCTCATTCCTGATAGCTCAGAAGGTGTGGCTTGGGGTCTGCATCAGTGACTCTTAGACATTTAAAGTCAACAGACCAAAACATCTCACACTCAAAACCAGTCACAAAAGCCAAGAGGAAGGGCATTTCTTTTGAAATGGTAGGAGATGCTGTTTGTTTGTTTGTTTGTTTGTTTTTTGAGTTGGAGTCTCACTCTGTTGCCCAGAATGGAGTGCAGTGGCTGCTCCTGGCCACCGCAGCCTCGACCTGCTGGGCTCCGGTGATCCTTCCGCCTCAGCCTTCCAAGTAGCTGGAACTATAGGCGTGCGCTATCACACCCGGTTAATTTTTTGATTTATTGTAGAGATGAGGTCTCACCAAGTTGCCCAGGCAGGTCTCGAACCCGCGGGCTCAGGCAATCTACTCACCTTGGCCTCCCAAAGCATGGGATTACAGGCTGAGCCACCAAGCCCGGCCACTGTTTGGTTTTAACATGAATATAGTTGTTCATGAAAGAAGAATATGACACCCAAGCGGTAGCCATTAGTATGAGCTGAAAACCACTGATTTGTCAACAACCTGGCACAATCAGAGTGTTTGCCCTACTTCAAAGAAGGCAATAAAGAGTTGGCAGCAAGGAAACATTGCGTAGGACTCATAGGGCATTTATGATTTGGGTGGCAGATTAAATGTGTTCATGATGGACTGCATACTTTGCAGGGCTGATGCGAGATGAAAATGTGAGATCCTTATGCAAAACTCTTGAGGAATTTCAAGGTGGCAACAGCAAAGCATTAAACCAGGCACAGGGTCCCTCAAAGTATGAAGCCCAATGTAATTGCATAGATCACATGCCCATGTATCTGGCCCTGATAAGCCTTTTTAAATTGAAAAAGTTCTGGGTATAGTTTGACTGTGAAGGCAGAAGCCATAAATAAAAAGGTCACAAGAGAGAAAAAAGGGAAGAGAAGCCCATGAGGAACAAAGGCTTAAAGGGTGAAGTCCAGAAAAGTCAAGAAGAGAATGCCTCAGGCTGGAGAGAATGACACAGATGCAGTGTCGTAATCCAGGTATCTCTCAGGGGTAGCCTAGGAGGGCTAGTGGATGGTATGCTAGTGGACAGAATAACATCTACATAAGGCACCAAATTGGTTGGTTAAATAATTGTAGGATTCTGGATGGGCACGGTGGCTCATACCTGCAATCCCAGTATTTTGGGAGGCTGAGGTGGGCAGATTGCTTGAGCCCAGGAGTTCGACACCAGCCTGAGCAGCATAGTGGGACCTTGTATCTAAAAAAAAAAAAAAAAAAAAAAAAAAATTAGCCAGGTGTGTTGGCGTGTGCCTGTGGTACTAGCTACTTGAAAGGCTGAGGTGGAAGGATTGCCTGAGTCTGGTCAGTCAAGGCTACAGTAGCCGTGATCACGCCACTGCATTCCAGTCTTGGTGACAGAGTAGACCCTGGCTCCAAAAAAAAAAAAAAAAAAAGGATTGTAGGATTATTTTCACCCCATTCATTGACCCATTGGTAGTTGCATTCGCTATGGGATCAGAGAATGGTGAATGAGTTGCTACTATTTGTTTTGTTCACACTGGGAAAAAATTTAGTCTATAGTGAGGAGGGATTTCAGAGAATTGGCATGGATGGTGATTTCAATCTTTTTAAAGGATGGAACCTTGATCCTCAGTGAAATATAAAGGCTGTCAGCATAATTCAAGTTTTATGGCAGACAGTGATCGAATGCAGTGCTCATTTATTCATCTAGGCAATATCATTAATGGGGTGAGAGACTGCTTTCGAATATAAACAAGACCAGGCAGGGAAGGTGTATGTATGAGAACAGTGAGGACTAGTGGTAACTAAGGCAAGCCAGAGAGCGTGGAGTCTGTTGAAAGATGCTCAGAATCAAATAATTTTAAAACATGGTGCAGGCCATGTTTGACCACCAGTTTGCAAGCCCTGATAAAAGCAGACCTGTTGGTAGCCCTGGAAAGCACTGGAGTAAAACCTTGTCACCAAGTGGAGGGTTTACAAGGCAATCAATATCATCTAGCAAATGGAACCCTTCCAACCAGGAGGCAGGCACCATTGGACTTCCATTGAGGGCATACACCTGTCTGCAACTGCTCAGAAACTTCGTTGTCCTAGATGACAAGAGGCTTATGTATTTTTTCTCCAGTAGAGATCCCAAAGGCTACTTTGATCATCTGCTAGGGTTTAGTTAAAATTAGGCAGTTATTTTATTGTTCTTCCTAAACTCATTTCATTCTATTTCCTCTTTCAGCAGAGCTACCCACTCTTTGAATGATGTCTCTTTCTGTGTGGAATTGAAAGTATAGGATTTCTATTGTCACACAAATATGTGTTGTTTTCCCAGTTTGAAAACATTGGAAATCTTTATTCCTAAAACATGTAAGGCCAGAGAGTTTTAGTCAAATAACATGTGTTTCATTAGAGTAAGTAAAGCTTATGTCTGTGAACACGGATGTTGGTACCTGGTTAATCTTGAGTAAAACAGATTCTTCCCTTAACTTCTTGTTCCCTTGCCAAAGAACACTAGATCTGTTATCACTAAGCATCAGTTTTTCATTTCTCTCTCTTTTTTTTTTGAATCAGTCTCATTCTGTCGCACAGGCTGGCATGCAGTGGCACGCTCACGGCCACCGCAGCCCTGACCTGCTGTGCTCAGGCAATCCTTCCGCCTCAGCCTTCCAAGTAGCTGGAACTACAGGTACGCACCACCGCGCCCGGCTAATTTTTTGATTTATGATAGAGACGAGGTCTCACCAAGTTGCCCAGGCTGGTCTCGAACCCCTGGACTCAGGCAATCCTCTCACCTCGGTCTCCCAAATTGCTGGGATTGCAGGCTTGAGCCAACATGCCCGGCCAAGAATCAGTTTTTCACACTCTAGTTCCTCATCTTGCTCTCTGAACTACCCTGCGTTTCTTAAGGGGAACAGACTTTGTTTTACGAACCCTGGGGTGCCATGTGACAAGCAGTAGAGATTTGTGTATTTTGAGCAGGAAAAATGGAAGACTACTGGTTTCCCATTTGTGTGAAGGAGAATATGCACATACCTGTATACTTCAGGTAATAGTTAAAGGAGAAATCTATTGCTCTCAAATTTTCACAAAACAAAAGATAAAAAAAAAAAAATCAGCTTTACTGACAAAAGCTGTTTCTTGATCAGAATTTTTGATCTCTGCTGTTGGGATAGGGACTTGATCATCATCAAAAATTACTGGTTTGAAAAAAAAATTACTGATTTGAATCGCAAGGAAGAAAAAGGGGTATACTTCAGTTTTCTTTTCTCCCTTTACTCCACTAAATATATACAAAGTTTGGACGTTATAATCAAATCTGGGCCTCCATTACATTTTTCACCAAGGAGTTATAAAAAGACCCCCAAACGAAGACATTCAGGATAGTTTACAGCTGGCTTTTGTTATTATGAATTTATTTTTAGTTAACAAATATTGCGTATATTTATGGTATACATCATGATGTATGTATACATTGTAGAGTGTCTAAACCAAGTGAATTAACATATGCGTGTAGCTGGCTTTTAATTGAAATAGAAAGGGGTATTACCTTGCTTTCATAATTAAGATATTTTATGATGCAAATGATACTCTACACTTAGATTTTTTGTTTCGCTGGTTTTAAAAGTTTAATTGTCATCATTCCTGTCACTAGCCACCATGTCCTGGGAGAGGAGTACCTATCATCTTAAACCTTGATATCACTCGGTGTCATGAAAGATGGAAGGAACATCTCTCCAGGAGAAATATCTTGGCTTGAAGGAGGCCCAGTGGCACCTGTCAGCTCATGGCCCAGCACACACTTGACTATTACATCTGTACTTGACCAAGTGGTTCCTGGAAACAGACGATGGCTGGCTTCCCTGGGCAGGCGCATACTTAACTGAATTACAAAACTCGCGGATTTTATCCACTCAGCTCTGCGTTTTTTTCTGCATGCCTATCAAATTTTGTTTACCAACAGAGTCACAATTAGCCTTTATAGTTCCTTTGTGGGAATTTGAAAAAGGTAACCTCTCAGAGCAAATCCACTGGGCCGGTCCAGCCCTGACCTACCACCCTTTGTGTGACATGTGAACGACCCACAGCCCCTTACAAGGATGCTCAGTGTCCCAGCAGAGGGGCCTTGCCTTTCTCCTTTCCTCTATTCAAAATTTCTCTGTTCTGTGGCTTTTTCTTCCAGGGCCTTCATTTTACCAAATGATCTAATAACTTGATGAATAAATTCAAACCAAGATGTTAAAAGCAGTGGTTGTTCTAGATATGTTATTATATTGCCAATGTTGTTTTCACTGTCCAGAATCTCATTTCCTTACTTTTTACATCTGGTAAAAATCCCATTTATTTTGCAAAGCTTAACTCTAATATCAATAAACTCTGTGAAAAATTTCCTGACCCTCTCAACTGAGCTAGTTATTTCCTCCTCTGAATGCTTGTAGTACTTGGTGTGTTTACATAGTTTCATATTTCTCACATTGCTTAATAAATATTTACATGTCAATGTCCCCTAGTGGTCTGTAACCCTTTGAGTTCAGAGGCAATGTTGGTCTTATTTATATTCCCAGTTCTTAATTTTTTATTTAGACATGGGTTG